>JABEVS010000063.1:0-211986 GCA_018290735.1 Coelastrella sp. MACC-549 | reverse complement strand
CTCAGACTGCCCGCCCTCATACCACATATTCAACAGCCAACTTCAGAACATTCTGCAACACATTCTGCACCACATGATCAATATCAACAACCTGTAGCAAGTGCCACTCCCCATTTCTCACGACAGATCTCAAATCAGAAACATAATCAGGTACACACAGTTTCAGCATTTTCACAACATCTGCACACCTCAAACCCAGCAGACGCAAGAAAAGTAGGAAGGAAGCCCCGCACACCTTCCAAAGCAGGCTGTAGGTTACAGCCTGCTATTTCCACCTCCCCTAACCCTTGTCGGTGCTGCGCTGCTCTAAGAGCAAAGACTTTTCCTCTTGTACTGCTGAAACCCTTGGTGGTGCTGCATTTCTCAGGTCGGTTCCAAAGCGGCGCTTCCCAAGCGACGCTGGGCTGCAGCAGCACTGATACGGCTGCCTTACCATTAACAGCAACCTATGCTGCTCTAGCTGCAACCGGTTTTTGCTTACGCATGCGGGGTTTGGCTGCCCTCCTGTTTGTGTCTGCCACCGAATGCCTTGGTACGGTGATACCACCTGCCACTGCCATTTCGGCTGCTGCCGTGGGCATGCTATTGGTGGGCCCTACTTCTCAGCAGTACTCGGGCTCAGAAACAGCATACCCATGGAAGCAGCGGGCTGCTGTTACTGCAGTCACATGCTCAGCACTGCTGTGACAGGCTGTGCATGCAGGTCACATTCTGCATTGCAGGACCATGGCCAGGACACGCGAGTCACCAAAATTGGTTGATATCAAGTGGCCTGATCCATGAAGTCAAGTAGTATGTAAAAGAAATTGAGCCATCAAGTAGTATGTGCCAATGTTGTACAGCTCTTTCTCTTTTAAATGACGTCATGAATCAAACTTTGAGCGCAGCATTGAATACACACATGCAGGCAACTGGCGCAATTGTCATAGCATTCCAAAGTGCTGCATGGCTCATTATATTTTACATGAACGCAACTGAGCCAGCACTGCGGTTGGTCGTTGCCAGTTGAGTCAAATCCTTTGGCTGCGGCCAACATGTAAAAGGAATGGAGCCATGCAGCAAGTTGAAATTGTAACAGAAATGCTATGGCAAATGCGCTGACATGCAAAAGAGATAGAGCCACGTAACATGCGCTGGGGGCGCCACCCTGGTATGATGCTTGTGCCTGCCTCGTCTGTCCTGGCTGCCCATCCAGCTGCCACCGACGTCCTGCACCAAATATTACCTTTAAAAGAAGGAGGATGCATGCAGCATGCATACAATTGAATGCATTGTAAGCAATTTGGCAGTGGAGTCTGACAGTTGTTTTCTGTTGCCCCACACCAACATGGAATGCCACTCCATGGCAGGCTTTTGAAGCCTGTCAATGATTGTTTTACATCGAGACGTCAGCAGGCATACCTTCCTAATCCCTGCAGGCTTCAAGCGCGCATGTTTTAAAGAATCAAGCCATGCAGCTGCAGCAAGTGCTATGGCAAATGCACTGTGAGCATGGCGTGCATTGGGGGTGCCACCCTGGTCTGATGCTTGTGCACAGCACGTGCCTGCCTTGGCTACCCTTACTGCCCACCGGCTGCCACCCGACCTCCTACACCAAGTATCACCTGTAAACATTACACTACAAGTTGTGCATGGTCAATGGCCACAGGTCATACTGAACACTGTGGATGTGACATCGGATAAGTTGCAGGTTCTGACAAAACCTTTGCAGTGACGTTGAGCATGACCGTCATGCCAAACATATAGTCATGGACCCGCACCCACAACATTGCCAGGATTGCCAGGGTTGTCAACCTGTCTCAGTGCAAGATCAGCAAGCCAATGCCAGGCTCATGAGCCATGATCATGGGTAACTTACCCATGAATAGCAACAGTTGCCATTGCACCCATGGCCATATTTCCCGTATTGCCCTGGCAGATGATCTCACATTGATTCACAGGAAGATCCCAAATGCACACTCTTGATTGATAAGTATTGGCAAATTCTCATCCGCCATACCATAACATTGTGCAGGTTACTAGCTTATAGCTATAGTTGCATACAGAAAGAGCACAACCTGGCAGGTTCTGCACTGGGCATGTACAGCGTATGTACAGAAGCAGAATTATGCTATATATGCAGTACATCATTACAATCATTGCTGCACAGCAATCGACAAGACCCCAACTGCAGATGCATGACCTGAACAAGTACAGCTGTGATTAAACTGCAGTATTGTGTAATTAAGATGCGGCAGCCTTCAAGGTGGAATGCACTTGCACCACAGGGTGTGCAACGCACAGAGTTATGACTCAGGCGGCCTGATCAGGCATTAACGAGTGCAGGGCTCGTACGGCACAGATATGTAGAGCATTGGAGCGCTGCACATGGTAGCAATGCCCATATGCTGCAGCTGATGGTGCTGACTGAAGGCAAGTGCCTGATTAAGCCAGCTGGGTTCAAACCTTTGAATTCAGCTTTATGCTTGCTGGAACTGTTTCATGACCTTCTGGTGCCCAGCAGCAAACAACAGTGCTAACTCTCAAACAGCGACCCTTCATCACACCACGAAAGCTAGTATGCAGACTATCACAGACCAATTTTGATGCGGCAAAGACAAAGAGTCAGCCTTGCATGCAACATGCAGATGAGGCTTCACTTGCTCTGTGGTGTCTCACGTGATCAACACGTGTCAACACAGGTAGTCCTCACTGCCCATTGAGATATATGGTTAACAAACTTATGAGACAGTATGTATCAGATAAAAGACGGACGCGGGGCCAATGGCAATAAGTGTCATGGCTGATGCTATCAATTGCATCAGGTAATATAAATATATCTGACGGTTGCAGGACTGGTAGCAATGCTGGCTGAGGCCATCAGCCCATGCAAGACCGGCAGTGCCTAGAGGACGCCAGTCGGCCCTTTCATCACTGCCTAATCAACAGAATGAACTGACCGGTTAGCCAGCCCAGGTGTGGTAGCTGTACTGACAGATGTGCTGGTCTATGTCAACCCAGTAGATTGAATTAGCAAAGATAATGAATGATGGTGTACACACGTGCAGGGGGGTGCTAAAAGATCTACAGCAAAATGCATTGCATGTATTGGGCCTGCAGATGAGATGCTTTCCCACCTTGCTTACTACACTCTAGATCAAACAGTTTGGGCAGGATGCCTAGGTTGGGCCACCCAGAGTGCAAGCCAGAAGATTGTTGGCCATTATTGTTGCTATAGCCTCAACTAGTACGCAAAAAGCAGCAGCTGTCACAGCCATTAGACACCCTCATCAGGCCTAGGCGGTGCTGAGCCCTGCTTTCACCTCTTCTTGCGCTGCAGTACTGTGGTCAATGTGCAGAGAACATCATCAGATAATCACACCAAATCAACACATTTGTCCATGGTTGGTGAGGCTGGCGGGCTTGCCACAGCCATCTTTGCATCAACACTTGTATCTGGGCTCATTGCAAATGCAGTGGGGCAGTGCTGTGTGAGGTCCAAGTCGATGGTCTTGGCATTCTGCACAAGCATAACAGCAATGTTGTTTGGCAGCCACAGCATGGAGCCTTAGCAAGGGAACGACAAGAAGCCCAAGGACAGCCACCTAGTCAAAAAGTGGCATAAAAACAGCTGGCGCTGGCCAAGGCCGCAGACCAAGAGTCGTCTACATACATGAAAAGCTCTACACCCGATGTATGTGCCTTGAACTGCTGACTTGCAGCACGGATACACAAAGCCATAACCGGCCCAACAGTCTGATACACAAGCTCAGGAACCACCGGTACCCCAGCCTTGCGGGTGTGCATTCAACTCACCTCCACTGCAGCTGACTCATATGGCATGATAAGGTTGAGCGCAAACGCCACTAGGGCCCCAACGCAAAACCCGGTCTCCAGGATCAGCAGCACAGCCAGCCGCACCGCTGTCAAAGCAGCACTAGCACCTGCAACGGCAACAGTCAGGTGACAGTGATATGGCAAGCTACATGAGCTGGAGACAAGGCTCTTGTTCTGTCGTTACTGGTTTTGGGTTATAGAGAGCATGTCCGCCGATCACCAACATGCTGAAACCTACAGCATGGTGTAATGTAGGCTCTGTAACACAGTGCAAACCACCTGCAAACAGACTGCAGTGGTGCTGACAGGATGAGATGGCATCAGGTGCGTGGATGCTTGATGCAGCAGCAAGCCCCACAATACCCTGCCACACCTTCACACAGACACGCCTCGCCACCCCCACTGCACAGCACACCGTCATTGGCCGTGGCCCCCTCACCTGACGCTGGTTCTGGCCAAAGGTTGTTCTCTGCCCACTGCGGCACCATGGTCACCCCCAGGCCCATGGCCAGAGCACAGGCCACAATGAAGCGATTGCGCCGGGTGAAGCCCTCACCCATCATCAGGATCTGTGGGGAAACTCACAACAGGCAACCAGAGCACAGGTGCAGCGGCGTATAGAGCGCAAGTACCAGGGCCAATGATCCAGGTTGCTGATGCAGCATCAGACAGGCTGCCTGTCATTGCAAAGCAGCATGGAGCATTGGTAACTAACAACAAACAGCTTGACATCTGCTCAATCTGCTGGGCATTGCAGGGCATTGTCTGCCATACACTTGCTTGATGAAGGTTTCAAGATGCATGGGCGTGTAATGCGTTGCTGATGTACAGCTGTTGCCTGCCAGTTGCTAGGCAGTCAGCACCCACCTTGATACCAGATGTGATCACAGACGCAAACAGGAAACTTGTTGCTGCAGGGCACCGCACAGAAAGCTGCTGTGAGCAGCAAATGATTGCAGTTCCTTGCTGTCATACATTGCTCCACAAGCAGTGACCAAATGAGTTTCACTGTATGGCAGTGAACAGCGCTGCTCAACAAACAGTAGGTTTGAGCTCCGTTGCCACCACTTAGTAGGATACTAAGTTAGCAACAGCAGACCTGTATCAGTCTATCTGCTGCCTCGTTTCGAATATTCATCTCACCTCCTCCCAGCACACACTGCGGTATGGTGAGCACCAAACCTCCAAATTTGCCAATGATACCCCAGATGACCAACCAGCCAGCAGCACCATAACCAGCTTGACGAGAAGACACATTTGTCAGAGCGATCACGCCGTTGTTCTGCAGGCAGTGGGACCACACAACCAAGGTACTTCATCACATGGTAGAGGGTCTGGCAAATTGTGCCTCACTCAACTGTGGTGGTGAGCTACATGACTTCTTGCCTGGCAGCGTGACTTGTCAGGAAGCAGTACAACCCTGTGCAATGCAATCTGTCACCAACTCTGCTCAAGACTGCAGCTTGAGACTGCAGCTTGACATTGCTGCACGATGCTTACCTGTGCAAAGGTTGTGAGTGGCAGTGATCCTGCCAGTGCTGAGAAGAGTCCACTGATGCCATCATTCAGCATGCCTCCCTTGATGCGTGTCACATGCTCCTGCCCATCAACAGGCAGCCTTGATGTCTCAGCAGTGGCGGTCACATCACCAACAGTCTCTACAGATGTGATTGTGAACACAATCAGCAGGGGTAGAATTGCAGGGGGGTAGAAGCCTGCACCAGAAGAAAACACGCATCACTGTTTGGCCAGATGTGGTGGGGTGAAGAGGTGCTGCAGCTCTGGACAGTGCAGCTGTGGTGAAGGAGAAGTCGCTGTCATCCAGCAGCAACAGCAGCCACCTGCAAGACATTCACTTTCACACAAGAGGTAATGGGTGGAAGCCGCAGGGCTCATAATCTGTGCAGTGCCCTTTAAGGCCCTTCCTGTATCATTGACATGCACTGCATGCCTCCGCACTGCACTGTCACTGACTCCGACGAGTTGCAGTGGCTGCATGTCCCATGCAGCCTGGTGTGATACCAGGACAGCAGCACACAACTGACCTAGTGGGAAGCGTTTGACCCAGAGGAATGTGAAGGCTGGTGATGCTGCAATCTTCTCTCCAGTGAGGAAGCTGTTGCCATTCACAGTAAATATTGCTGAGAAGATGAGACCAACAAGCAGGGACAACACCAGGGAGGCGTTGCGCATGAAGGGACTGCCAAACAGCTCAAACAATATAATGGAGCAGAACACCTGCGCAATGGACGGATGCAAACACTCAGTGCTGTAGCGGCACCTCTGGGCCCACAGTGCTGATGCAACCACCATCAAAGGTAGGGAGCTTATGACACAACTGAGAGGTGTGCCTGCTGAAAACGTGGACAAAGTAGCAAGCCATGTGCAAGGAAGCATGAGGCACAACTGGCAGGTTGTGCCCTTATGTGCAGTCCGGCTGCCCTCGCTTCCCCGCCAGAGCACTGTTCAGCATGTCAGCCCACTGCTGACACTCACCAATAAACCCATGCCAATGTATGGCCCACTACCGAACGGCAAATCCACATATCCATTATCTGTGCACATTGGCACAATATCAGCATTGTAGCAGTTCGCAGTTAGCATTGAGCCGTCCTTCTGAGGCAGAAGGCAGGACACCTTTGCAGGTAGATGCTCATAGTTCTCAGCGCAGAACACACCTCCACCCCAGTACTGCAAGCAGTGAACAACAGCACCGCAGGTGGCATTAGGATCAGGAGTCGAATGTGCAAAGAACTTGGGTAACAGGGCCAGGTCCAAGGCCAATTGTGCACAAACAGTATCGTAGATGTAGGTGACTCATGCAGTCTCCCCAAGAGTTGCCATTGTACCACACATGCATTTTGCAGCACAACAGCGACAATACCAATCCAAGACTTGGTGCCATGTGCCTCACTTGGAAACCAGTTTCCACCAGGTGGACTCCAATCAAAAAGATTGTCACTCCCGTCACTATAGGTGGAAACACCTTCTTGAGAGCTTTGTAAGGCATGAAGCTCAGGAAGATGGGCCACACGGCACACAGGGCTATGGTGCCCAGCATCTGACCAAATGCTTCATCAAAGCTCTTTCCAGCAGCCTGCAGGGGTTACAGTCAGAGGTATCTTGGCATCAGTCGCCTGGTGGTGCTATCCCCAACACAGATTGTTCAACACTGCCCACAGCTCTACTTGATCAGGACTTGTCAGATGCATTGTCCTCCCATGTGTGGCATACACATGCTTCAACCTGACCAACAACACAGTCGTGATCATTATTCAATGCTCCCCCACCCTGGGGCCATCTCACCATCTGTGATTTGATGACAGTTTGCACCAGAGGAAGGCTGGCAAAGGAGACGCCCATCACAGACAATATACCTGGACAAAGGTTGGGCAGTCACAGTCCAATAAGTGACTACTATGCTGGTCAACTGTACAAGATTGAGTGAGGTACAGGGCCTCTACGTCCCTCCCCCGTCCCATCCATCAGTACATACAGCAGCCATACCCGGTATGGGCTGCCCGGGGCATACTTGCTGAAACCGCATGCTTGGTGACCATGCAGATGGCAAAGTGCTGGTCCCAAGTCAGGGTCAGGGCCTGTCCAATGGCATCACCAGCTGCAGCCACAGCAGTCACACTGCTGGAGGGTCAAAGTGCAACACTGTTTATCAAATGGTTGCCAGGGTCTTCACCCACTAATATCTGTGGCGGCCTGTATGGGAGGGGTTCTCGGGTGGTTTCCCCCTTCACAATTGAGATCGGATAATCATGCACTCCGCCTTGTCCGAAAGTGGATTGAATTCACTGGGTAGATTTGAGGCGCAAGGCCGATGGCAGTAATGCTATGGCTGCAAAGTACTGATTATTATCTGTGGCGGCCAACAAAACGAGGTTGCATGTGATCACCCGACCTACCGACCTGCTCCCAACTGCAGGTTGGTGCGCCAGATGCGGACCCCATACACTTGTATGAAAGTCATGAAGCCACAAATTAGCAGTGATGCCTGAATTAGGTCTGCGACACAGAAGGTAGCAGCATCCTCCCTCTGTGTAGGCCTGGCCCTAATTGAGCAAGAATTGGATAAATCTGGTGCTGGCACAGTAAGTCGACTTCAAGGCAAGTGGTTGAGGTGTCAGGTGCTAGGTGCTGTCAGCAAACACGGGTGGACTCGGGCCTAGTGAACACTGTTATGGCATGGCCAAGAGCAGCCAGTTGGATTATGTGCCTGCTGAAGCCCACTTACAGCTTCTGGTCAGATCATCAGGGGCCATCATGCCAACAAGTAGCGGAGGCGTCACCTGAAAAGGGCAGCAGCCACACACAGCCAGTTTACGCTACTGCTCGGGATTGTGCTGTTATAACCGTCATTAAACTAATAGACAGTGGTATCTGGATCAAAGACAATGTGGTATTGTGCACCTCTATCTGACTAGATTGTCATGAACACCATCAGCTTGGTGATGAGGCCTGCTGACCAGCAGATGACGCTGCCAGCGACATGCATGGTCTGTTGGCAGGAACCTTGCCAGTGCCTAATACACCCCTCACCAGGCCGCCTGCCATTGCCAGTGCATGCTGCAGTCCCATGGCAGCAGCGGTCACAATCCCCAAGAAGTCGAATGGACCGTAGAACCTGCAGCATTAGGGCACCATACATCGTGCCACCCCCCATCAGCCAAATAAGTGCAAGCGACATGCACTAAGCGCAACTCTTCTGACATTGCACAAAACAGCCCGAATGGAGTGCTTCATATCTCGAACCTACGGGGGAGACGTGAGCTTCCTTGAGCGTGACCAGGGCCATCTCGGCTGTGTTAACAAGACAACAGGCAGCAGAAGGCCCGGCAGGTCAGAGTGAACCCATTCTGCTTGGACAGCAGATGCCGAACCATCCTGGCTCAAATTAATAATATACTACTTCTGTTATGAAATTGAGTGGCAACATAGTAAGAAAGGTTTGACAGGTGGATGTAAGGTATGACTTGCAGACCTCTCGTAACCAGGAGTACTTGCTGACGGGCAGGCCAGTCCGAGCTATGGTGCAGGCTTTTTAGAAAAAGAATTTCCAAATCTATGAGCTTTGCATTGCCAGTGATGTTGATGCCGCCAAGATCGGCTGTACGGTCTGACACACACTACAGAGCTTAGACAACCCTAGCCTGACATGCACTGGATGCTTTGGCAACAACCTCAATTTTCGATACCAAAATTCATGAAGCAAACTTATGTTGTTACTTGTTAGACTCACCATACAGAGAATACCCCAGTTGAAGTCGCCGAACAGTAACTCCTTGGTTGGTCTTTTGTTCATATCGACGGTTTGCGGTTAGGTGCAATTGATCCAAGATTGGCAGCGTACAACCTTTGACACCCGCTTCTGTTCCTTCAGACGATCAGGTGTGGTCAGCGCGCTTCACTAAGCATACAGAGCTGAACAACTATTCTCCATGAGTTATGGTAGCACGGGATTTTCCTTGGCGGGTATGTTCCAGCGATCAGTTGCAGCACGTGGTCCACATGGTGCGTCAATGATCGCTACAGGTTACCCTGTTACACTCTGGTTATGCCCGGCCAGTCACAGTGTGAATGCAATGTTGTTCATGACCTCTAGGCCTCGTTGTCTCGATGAGCAAGTCAGCAGTACAGCTTAGTATGAAGAGTAGGGTTTCAAGTGGAGTCCGGGCTCTTCATGTTGCTTTCCCTGCTGCCGACAACATACCGCGATCAAGATTTCGAATTCAAATGTAAAAAATGATACGAGCAACAGCCGGGTTCGTAGTCAGCAGCGCAAGCAACGTGCTGCAGCACATACAGATACTTCATAACGGCCCATGGGCCACGTTGGCTTCACTCAGCTTTCTCACTGCAGCGTTGATGGGTGGCGACATGTTGGCACTCAGAGCAGCCCTATTGATGGCCTATATCTTCAATTTGGTCAACGGTCTTACTGGGGTGCCCACGTGGCCATATATGGACTGGGAAGGCAGGTTAAATGTGAGACCAATGCAACTTGTCGCAGGGCATTGTGGCACAGCAGGGCACAGCCCGTGCACACAAACAAGGGCTCCAAGGTCGCTCATAGCAATGCTTTTCATGTCATTGCTGCCAACCCCTAGTGATATTACTTGTTGGTGATGCAGCCATGCACAACTGAGCTGTCTGTATATCTGTTGTACTGCTCCTTAGGTTGACATGGTGTTTTGGGCAGCAGCTGCTGGCTTTCTGCATGGCTACTCCGTCCTGCGCATGCTGCTGGATGAAATGCCTGTGAAGTGGGTGTGCTCAGTAACCAGGGCTTGACGATGTTGCCATTATGCTTCAAATGCAGAAAGCATGACCTGTACAGCTTTAGATGCCTTACTGGGCCAGACACCTCAGGCTATGCTGGGAAGCAAGGCAGCAGTGTACAGGAAAACCTCATATGACCACAATACACTACGTGCCCTGGACGCCAGCTGGTTTCGTTGCCAGGGCCGTTGCAACAGGAGATTTTGGTGTTTTATTGTTATTGTGTGTGCTATTCAGCCATTGGTATCACTGCTGGCTTCTGGCAGGTTTGCCAGTGATGATGATGAGCAGCTGGTCAGGTTCTTCAACAGACGCAGTGGCATGGAGCGTCTGGAGGCAAGGGTGAGTGAAATCATGCGGCAAGATCAGCACGAGTATGGCAGGTTGTGGCACTCAATTTCCATTAGCTGCGGCTGCTTCTGCCAGCTGCCACTGGCCGTGCTCTGTGTCGCAGCCCCACAGCAGCGGATGCCCTTTTGCAAGCTGCAGTATGTACTATTTAATGATGCAGCTTGTAAGCATCTTCACATATGGACTCTGAAGGCCCTGACGGAGTCTACATAGTTGTTGTTGCACTGCATCCTTGTCAGCAGTAATGGTTGTGAGGGACCCATTGGCTGCTGCTGTTCCCAGTGATGGTGTGATCAATCATATTGCTGTAGGAGGTGCTAAAGCGAGGCGGTTGGCTGCGGGTCACTGCTGGACAGAGGATAGCCGACAGTGCAGAGGTGAGGCACCTGGCCCTGTGGTGGGCTGCCAGGATCTATGGGCACCTGATGGGCAGCTTCGAGTATCAGGGGTATGCGTTGCATATTGAGAGCTGACTGTCAGATGGCAATTGATGGCACCTTGTTGCTGTTCCGTGGCAGAGTTCCTGTGGCAAAGGATTGGTAGGAAATAATGCATGGGACTTGCACAGAAGGTCATCGCAGGCTGCCGTCTATCAAGTTGGCTGCTGGTGGTGGTTGCATGCCAGCTCACAGCTGATGTGGGCAAAGCCATCACTGTATTGTGCAAGGTGCCATTTGCTGCTGAATCTGTGTCCTGCTGCAGCTACATGAGCATGTGTACCTTCTTGTGGAAGGCAGGTGCTCACTGCTGCAGTCCAAGACACACCACAACTTCAGCATTAGCCAACCTCACCCGGTTGACACACAGCAGCAGCAGCAGCATGGGTTAGCCTCAAATGCAACCAGTCCAACTGGCAGTGATGGTGGACTCTTGGAGGTCCTGGGAGTCCGGAGGCCGGTCAAGCAGCTGAGGTCGTTTGCCTTACCAGACAGCATGCTGAGTGAGGAGGGCGAAGTTGCCCTAAGCAACAATATGGCTGGTACGCCTCCTGCTGCCATGAGCTCAAGTAGCTCTGATGGCCCAGTCATCATAGACATATCTGAGACCCCCAGGCCTTGTACACCATCAGCTGGTGGGAGTGCTGGGCAACCCAGCCATGACACAGTGAGTCCCATGCAGCTGCTGGGCGCCCAGGTGCCAGGCTGCTATGACAGCCAGTGTCCGCCAGGTGTCGGGTGGCTGCAGGCTGAAGCCACATCAGAAGTACTACTGTCTCAGAGGAGGTTGACTGGAGAATACGACGAGAGATTGAAGTACAGCGGCGGTGTCTTTAACATGGTGGCACTGAATGTATTTGGAGTGTACATCGGCTTTGACCAGGGCAGTGCCAGGTGGGTTGTGTGCAAATGCAGTGTGCTGCTGGAATCATAACCTGCAGAAGTATGGGAAGCTCAGGTCTTACAATTGGATTGTGGTGATACAATGCTCTGCAACAACCAGTATCCCAGCTGCAAGAGACCTGAGACCCAATATATCAAGTGATCAGTCAAGTTGATGATGTGTACAGCTGTCTCCCATGTACACTTACACAGTGCCTGCAGCTCTCTCCGGAACTTGGAATAAGCTGGCATAGGCTTACACATGACCATAAAGTGCATATATAGACTGAGCCTGCAGTCCGACTTTGACATCTGCTGATGATGGCATCATGTTGATAAAACCTTCACTGCATGTTGTGTGAACGCAACAGACTCCTTGAGGTGTGGGCTGACATGGACTGCCTTTTGTACTGGTGAGCTGTCAATCACAACTGAACATCAGTAGCATGCAGTGCATGCTTCATGCTGCTACAGAGCCCATCATCACCTGACTTCCGGCTCTGCTACAGATGCAAAGTATGCTGCAGCAGTGCTTGACGGCAGTAGACGGTGGCCGTGCGGGGTTGCTCACCTATGAGATGCAAGTTCTTGCAGCCTGTGCTATCATGAGGTGGATATGTGTGCTGCCCAGCTACCACACAGGGTCTACAGCTGGCCCTGACTTGGTGAAATGCTGTTCCTGGATGCAAAGTTTGCAGTTGAAGGCATCATGTTCTGCAGCATCATGTAAAGGCTGACATGGCTTATTGGTTTGCTTGCGGCACAACCTGTTGCACTGCACGTCATGCAGTTGGCCATTATCAGCTATGGAGGAGATGGCAACTCGTTGTAGCCCATCCTTAACGGCGTAAGTAGAGCCCACACTAGCACCTCATGATCATCAATGTCCTATAAACAGAGCTGAGTTGCAATGACTTTTTGCTAGGGCAGCAGTTGCTCTTCATCACATGTTTGTTTACAGTACTTGAGGCCACACACACATGATGCAGACAAACCTAGCTGAGAACCCTGAGTGGTGCTGTGGCATCAAGTGCCTGGACATGAAACAGCAATCCTTGGTTTCTCTTGTGGTTGTCTCACACCAATGTGATCTGCTGGCCTGGACCAGTGCAGCGCTGCCAAATTGGTGATCAGCAGGCGTGACTCTCATCACTTCATACACATTCTGTTTCAGGTACTGGAGGAACTTCATTACGTACAGCTTGGCCAATGAGTTTGAGCTGCTGGCGCATAGAGGCACAGCCAAGCACAGGTCAGCCCAGCTGGATGTAGTCATGTCAGCTCACACAGTTATTGGGTGGCAGGCGTTTGAGTTCAACAGAGCCTGTGGGCCAGGGCTATGACTGTGTTTGACAGCTCTAGCATGAAACTGCCAGGCCAAGCCCGTGAGCTCACATGTTGTGATGAGACCATTCTCACTGAGGCCAGAAGAACAGTTGAACAGCATGAGGAGGACAACACATTGCGATTGGAGGGGGAACAATACCTTGAGCACACTAGCATCCGGCTGGTCCGCTGAGCTCTGAGCTCTTACGGTACTCCCCTTCGTAGTGCGTGTTCTCCTCAGGAGACCCCACAAAAACACCAGATCATGGACCAAGGCCCATCTGCAGTACCATAGATTTTGATATTGTGTTGTTTCTGTCCTTACCCGGAGTATACAGGTGTTCAACTGGTCAGTCTGAGCCCGAGGCATACCTGCAGGGTGGCCGCTCACGAGACTTCACTGATGCTTTGCGGCCTGATGAACAGCCTGAGGGTTTCAGCTGGACAGGGCTCAGGGTCTGGCTGAAAAGGGCACTCAGCCCCTTCCCACCCAAGGGCCTTCGGCATACGTGAGTGACAGCAGCAAAGCATGCCTTGGTCCTGCATCCCAATCCACACTGTGTTGACCTGCAAGGTTGAAGAATGCAGTGGTGCTTATTGATGTACATATGACATGCCTATAACATGAAGCAGCTGAGCATGAGAGGATTGCATGATTGACCTGGAAGGAGAAATACTAACTGACACTGGCTTTACCGCTTATTACCCTACTACGGTAGTATGTGTTTGTGCATCACCTGGGGCATGCTGCCATTGTCTTGGAGACATTGGGAGCAACGCAACCTCCCCAAGAATTAGTGAGACCATCTTGCAGGTGACACAGTGGCTCAGCAGGTAATGCAGTGCAATACCAGAAAACAAGCTGCAGTTGAGGTAACGTTCATTACTAGTTGTATCAGCCCAGTGGCAACACACTACTCTTGTGTCTTGCATTGCAGAGCCTTGCCCACCAGTGGGGTCATGGCCCGCAACAGAGTGCTTACTGTAGCAGCAGAGCGATCTCGTGCAGCAGCAGCTAGGGATGAGACAAAGGCGCCAGCAGACAGCACAGGCTTTGCCAACTATTCCGTCCAACAGGCAGGCAATCTGCACAGCGACCCAGCCCTGGAACCCCTGCTTGCAAAACTGCCTATAGCTTGATGCACAGTTGGCCTGCAGATGTGTGGTAGTGCCGCACAGAGCAACCTACCTTTAATCCAAAAAGCATCCCCACAAAACAGCAGTTGCAGCGTGAGTTCTGAACGTGGATCCCAAGCTAGCTGCTGCCTGGTTCATCCAGCCACTGGCAGCATGCGCACCAGGTTGACTGCAGAAGCAGCAGGCTGACTCATGGAAGCCTTCCATGGAGCCTTCCCTAGGGCCTAGGGCCTGCTCCACTCAACTGCTTTGAGCGACATGCAATAACGGTGCTTGTAGGCTCTTGCCATTGCACCAGTAGCTGTACAGCAGGCACAAAAAGCAGGCATGCCTAGATTGTATTGCTGAGGGCATTGCTATCTTTCTCTTCGACTACTATTCTTCCCAATAGCACTAGCACTATTGCAAGCACTTGCTTTCTTGATACTGACAGCATGAGGTGTGTCAGCACATCATGCCACCTGAGTCAGGTCACGGATCCCCCACAAGCCGCAAGAGTGCTGCCGCAGTTGTTGGCCTGCTTGTCCCAAGGCATGCACTTTTGAATGCACACTGCTTGAAGCTGAAGGTGGTTGCTGCTTGAAGGGCGACATGCAGATGGAGTCCAGTTGAGTAAGGCGCAGATACGGTCCAATCAAGTTTGACGAGTTACTTGTTGAGCATAGCAACATGGCTGGCATCCTGTGCCGCTGTACAATCGGCTGGTGCCATGTGGAAGTGCTGCAGTGGCAGCTAGCTGTCACAGCTCAGTGAGGAGCGCAGATACAGCAGGGTAACCGGCATGTGAGCAGTGGCTGCTTCTGCTGGCCTTCCTAGTTCAAGGTGATCTCACGGGCAATGTACAAGCTGTGCTACTGATACATACCATTGTTCATTCATTCATTGTGTTTCTATTTCTGTCTGAACAGCCCTTACATACCATGGCCAGTTGTTGTTTTGTGTCTATCAAGAAAAATTCTTTGTCACTTGTCGCCAAGTGATGCATCATGAGGAAGGGATTTGAGGCAAACTTTATGACGAGCTGTCACATGAGCTGACTTACCTGTGTTATGTGTTTCCAGACTGAAGTCAAGATGCAACAAATGACCTCACTTGGTTCGCTCCAGTGCTGCCGCACCCTCTAGCACTCACATCATGTCCATTGGACAGGCTGCTGCAGAGGAAACCTGGCGCCAAACTTGAAATTCAACAGCTGCACGAAAGGATGGATGTATGCATACTGTCATCAAACTGTAGCTACGTACGAAGCAGGATCGCGCGTTGTTCTCTGTGAACGCTTGCATGCTTGCTGCCGTGTCTCTGGCCGACTGGCCAGTGAGCCTGGGGCAGCAGAGTGACACGCATCGAGATGCATTTAGATGCATTGTTTTGTAGGCTAGACTATCAGTATATAAGGGCCCTGTGAGGTCGAGCAGCTGCTTGCGGTGGTCTGTCGGGTACACGGTTTGACCTGAGTTTATCAAGTTTGCATGGACGTCAGGCCGTACATTGCTACTTGATGCTGCGTTTCTTGTTCAGCACCGTGAGCATGCAGCATGCTCCTATTCCTATCGACTAGCTCCACCGCTACTTTATGCAGTTGCCGATGCCCAATTCGACGTTTTGAACTGTCAAAGGCGTCTCGCTGTGATCCCATGAAATACAACCTGCGCACAACAACATCCGGCGCTTCTTGGCGTTTCCATGCAACAACAGCACTGCAGCTTGTGACAATATTCGAGAACAAGGAAGTGCTGATTGACACACAGCAACAACGTTACCGGTATCATGGCTTACTGCCATGTCACCAGAGACACGTTGTAGCTGCATCACGGCATTTTGCGAAGCTGACCAGTCAACCATCATCCACTGCAGTCCTTATGGCAGCTGAAGCTTAGGGCAGCTACTTCAGCACATTCCCCGTCATCGATTGTAGGTATCCATTGATGAGCAATTGTTCATAAGCCTTGTGCGGAGCATTGCACAGGAGTGCAAGGACAGCACAATGGCGGATCTGGCAGGCAGACGCATTAGTGCGTCTAGCATGGACCCTGGCTTGATGTCTTTCAGCACCCCATCAAGTATGCTGGAGAGTGCTGGGCGACAGGATGAGGTGCGCCGACAGCAGCTTTAGCGCATAATGGACAGCATGGAGAAGCAACTTCGCACAGGTCCTCCGGCGCAATGCTGCTGCCACATTGCCCTGAACTGTGCTTCATTGTTTCCTTGCAAAACTTGAAAAGGAGAACTGCCTGATTTGAACATCAAAGATGCTGCGTTTGCTCTCTTGCAGGTCATTCGACTCAAGGGTGCTCTCAATGAGAAGGAAATGGAGCTGATTGAACTCAGGGAACAACACATGCAGTTGGTGGTGAGCACAGCCTTAGTAGAATCCAGAAACAGTAGATATCTAAGAGCTCGAGCTTCTTTCTTGTGTAATCTACAAAGTTTTCGAGTCAATGAGCAGTGAAAGATAGGCTTTACCCCTTGCCCAGGGCTTCTTGGAAAAGAGTAGGGCTGAGCATATACAACGCAGCTGCTGCCTGTGTACATATCAAGTGGAATGCATATGCAGCAGGCGCTTATGCGCAGGTCGCCCATTTGCTCTTGACAGCAAGTTACGCAGCGGCTGCTGTATTGTTGATGTGCTTTATTTGCTTGTGCTGTTGCAGGCCCGCAGTCAGGAGGCCCGTGCCAATTGGGAAACTGCACTTGATGCCAAAGACCGTGCCATAGCTCAGCTGGAAGAGGCGCTAGCTAGCAGACAGCGTGCGCTGGTGTGCACCTGCGCTGTGCTCACCTGCATGCAACCCTCACACACCTTGATTCCTGTTGTGGCATGGCACATGCTATCGGGGATATGCCTGGAGTACAGCATGGCTTGGCATAAACGGGCTGAACCTGCTTGCGGGTGTGGTGACTGTCTCTTGCTGTTTGGGCCTGCAACTGCTCTGACTGGAGCAACCCACCTCCACCTGCTCTGCTTGCAGGAAGCGGCTGGTCGTCAGACCAGCAGCAACCAGGAAGAGGCAGCAGCAAACCTGGCAGCATTGCAGGCCAAATGTCATGAACTGGATGCAGCATTGGCACAAGCACATGCTACGGTGAGCCTCTGGTGCAGCTGGGATTTGCTGAAAACAGTCTAGCATCTGCTTCCCATGGTACTGGCTTGTTGATTGCAGCCTACCTGCTGTGTAGGTGGAATGTCGTTTTCTGGCAACTCTGTTGAGTGTGATTGCCTCCTGCTGCCTGTCGTGGGCAGATAATGTCACAGTCTGAGGCCTTATCAGAGCAGAATAGGCAGTTAGAGGCTTCCCGCCGTGCAGCAGGACAGGAAGGTGCAGCAGCAGAAGTGCGTGTAAGGGCGCTGCAGCAAGGTGGGTGTGGCAGCAGCTACCTGGTGTGTGGGAGCATTTAAGTGCATTCTAGCCATCACCATGGCTGTTGATTGACCATAAACTCTGATGTTGAACAATCTAGGTGGCTTACACAGCTTGTTGTCTTTTGTTGCCGGCCTGCTGCAGAGCTGGCAAGCAGCCAGCTTCAGCAGGAGCAGCTGCTGCGTGACGTGAAGCAGCTGAAAGCCCTGGCAGCGGAAAAGGATGATCGCTTATGTGAAGCAGCAAAGAGAGAGCAGCAGTTGCAGCAACAAGTGGATCAGCTGCAGCAGCAGATGCGAGAGGCTGGTGAGTGTGTTATCGTGTGACTGACAGTGTGCTGGTTCGAGCTGAGAATGCCCTTTGATTGAGCAGGACCAATGAATGTACCAGGTGCCATACGACACATGCAGCTGTGCAGGTGCAGTGCCATTAATTGATGTCATCTTCCAAAAGGCTCTCAACAAAACACCATGTCCTGCACAATCCCAATCTGCTGTCACCACCTGTGCAGAGGCCCAGCATCGTGAGCAGCCCAGCCGCTTTCAGCAGCAGCTCACTGAGCTCAGTCAGCAACTCGAGGTAGTGCAGCATAGAGCAGCAGCAAAAGAGGCAAGCAGCAGAAAGTACAAGGAGGCAGTCAGGGCATTCAAGGTGACTATC
Source organism: Coelastrella sp. MACC-549 (assembly GCA_018290735.1). Lineage (NCBI taxonomy): Eukaryota > Viridiplantae > Chlorophyta > Chlorophyceae > Sphaeropleales > Scenedesmaceae > Coelastrella > Coelastrella sp. MACC-549. Next base: position 193,727 of record JABEVS010000063.1, on the reverse strand, counting down.
TGAGTACAGTGCATGGGAGCAAATGCATGTGATACAGGACCATAGTGATACTGCTACTTTAGGGGCTGGACAGCTGCCAGCGCAAAGCCAGCTGAGTGGGGCAGAAAGCATCACTGCTGCTTGCATCTGTTGTCTATGTGCTACAGGCCAAGCTGCAAGAACGTGATGATGCCCTGGCTCAAAGGCAATCTCAGGTCCTAGAGCTGCACACCGAACTCTCACAGCTGCAGCGCCTGCTGAAGTTGGGTCCTGCAGCAGTGCTGAGGGGCAGTGCACACATCATGCCTGCACCTGGCAGCCCAGGGGCTGCCGCTGCTGCTTGGGGCATCATTGGCAGTGGTGGAGTGTACAGCCCCAGTAAGGCCGGTGTCAGGCTGGGCAGTGCAGGCAGCAGAAGTGCGCCAGAGGACATCATGGCAGCTGCTACTGATGGTGAGTGGCTTGTCACCTGCATGTGGCTGTCATTCACGGCTGTCATGTGCTTTACACAAGCACACCTGATTCATGCTAGTATGCTGAGTGCCAGCGCTCTCACGGCAGTTCGACATGTTGTTAGTATCTGCTGTCTCATGCTTTTTCAAACTGCCTTCACACTGTTGCACTATCAGAGTTGGAACGGCTGCGGGGCGAGGTGCATGGCTTTCATGTTGAGATGGCTGCGCTGCAAGCCCAGCTGGCAGAGAAGGAGGCATTGCTCCAGCGCACCCTATCAGATGCTGCTGCAATGGATCAGGACCAGGCAGCTGTTGCATTCAGGGCAGAGGAAGCTACTCAGGCAGCATTCAACCTGGAAAAGCAGCTGAGAGAGGTGCGGCAGTCGCTGGAGGAGGCTGAGAAGAAACGAGCAGCAGTGAACGAAAAACTGGCTGCAGCTGAAGCCCGCTGTGAAGGTCTGCAGGTGTGTGTGCTGCTGAGGCCTTCCAGCGGTACTCTGGCAACATAAGAGTTGTCAACAATGTATGCAACAGCACTTGATGCCAAACATGGATGACAAAGACGTCTGCTGTGAGCCAGCGGCCATGACATCATCATCATCATCATCATCATTATCATCATCATCATCATCATCATCATCATCATCATCATCATCATCATCATCATCATCATCATCATCATAGCATCAACCTTCCACCATTCTTTGGACATGTCGTGCTGCAAGCACCGTGACTGGCTGTGCCAATTGGCTGCTGTCTGTCTGCAGGCTGACCAAGCCAGGTCGATCAGATCTGAAGGGACACTGAGGGCTCAGGTTGAGGGCCTGCAGGAGCAGCTGTCAGCACAGGAACAGCAGCACAATGAGCTCCAGCAGCAGCTGAAGAATGCACAGCAGACCGAGATGGATGCCAACAGGTGGTGTAAGAGTGCAATGCGCTGCAAATGCTGAATCAAAGCTGTCATGAGAATGCCATGAGAGCTTGCATCCACAGCGTGGAAGAGGTTTCACTTGTTAGCCACTTGCATCACCACATCATTACAGCAACACCCCTGCAGCAGAGCTGATTGCTGCTCCTTACAGCCACGCCCCATCTGCGCTTTTTCCCTGCTGAGAGTGCTGATTGATCTGCCAGTGTTCACCCCCATGCTGTTGCTGCAGGCGCATCAAGCAGCTGGAGGCTCGTGCTGAATCCTTAGAGGCCAAGCTGGACATCTCAGCGTCTGAGGCGGGACAGCAGATGAGGCGGGCTGACAGGCATGAGACAGCAACATCAACACTGCAGGTGAGTGCTGCCTGACACACCCCGCTGGTGCTCGACATGTGAGCAACATGGGCCGGTGGCGTACGCAACAAGACATGGCATCATCTGATCACAGTCAGGCTGGTGGGTGATTTGCTTCCAGGCGGGGACAGTAGTTGATGTAACAACAAGCGCATATGATTCTGTTACACACCATAAAAACTACAACCTGGTTCTGCTGCAGTCCCAAATGGAGTCCGCTGTGCAACAAGCCGAAGAGTGTAAGCAGGCTGTGTTGACTGCTGAGGCACGGCTGAGGGACAGCAGTCGACAGATCCATGACCTGCAGCAAAACTGTGAGGAGCTGGCCAGGAAGTGGGATGCTGCTGAGAGGGCCAGGCAGCAACTGCAAGAGCAGCTCACGACAGCAGAGGTGAGGGCGGGGAGCGTGGAGGTGCTGAAGCTATTAAGGCGTGCATGCCAGCACCTGATGCTGCGGTGTGGCATGCTGCTGCGCTGATGGTGCCACATGACATCCGACACAGGCAGCTGTGTTGCTGCATCAGCAGCACAGATCCTTGCACCTTGTCGCTGCTGTGTAGTCCCGCGTGGCTACCACGGAGCGTCGTGCTTCTGACATGGACTCCCAGCTGCTGCTGCTGGGCAGAGCTTTGCGCGAAGCAGAGGGCGCAGCACTTGAATGGCAAAGCAGAGCGCGGCGGGCAGAAGAAGCACGGCAGGATCTGGGCAACATGGTGTCTGGCAGTGAGAAGGCAGTTCAACAGGTGTGTGCCATTGCTGGACAGGGCTCAGCAGCCAGAGGCACTGGCCAGAAAGTGTAATTTGGATTTTGTTGTGTCATAATTGGTCTTGTAAAGACACTTCAGGACTGATTTCGGCGCTTATAGCTGTCCTTCTATGACAGCCGTAACTGAGGTCCTTTCTCAGAAACTCAAGGGGTGAAGAGATCTAGCTGACGTACCACTGTCATGACAAAGTCAGTGCACTGCCAAGCGACTGCAGACAGCTGGCTCAGCATGGCAGCCTTGTCTTCAAGTGTAAAAAACATGTCTAGTTGAGTCTGATCATCTCTCCCTGGCAAATCTGCCCGCCTGCTCCTGTTTATTATCTGTGTGTCAATGCAGCTTCAGTCGGATCTTGCTCAGCTGCAGCTGTCACACAGCAATGAACGCTCACAAGCCCAGCAGCAGCAGAACCAGCTGCGGTCAGCCTTGTCAGAAGCACAGGCAGCAAAAGCAGCAGCAGAGCTGAAAGTGATTGAGGCTGAGCGGCAGCTAAGTGATGTCAAAACCACATTGGACTTCCAGGTGTGTGATTGGCGCAGGCGTCTTGTTCATGGCACTCGTCTCGTACAGCTCCAACTTATGAATTGGCAGCACTCTCTATGAATTGGCCATCACCATCACCTGCAAAGGGCACGCAGGAACATGGCACATGCAGCATACTGCCCTGAAGCAGCTGCACCAGAACTGTTTGTGCTGGCCAGAGGGGGCAGGGGATAAGACATCTCCTGTTCTGGATCTGCTGTGTGCTGCAGGAGCATCAGCTGGCTGTCATGCGCCGACAAGTGGCGGACGGCGGACAGGCAGTGCAGCAGCTGGCAGAGCTCCAGGATACAGTGCAAGTCCTGGAGTATACCTTGGCTGACCAGCGGCACATAGCCACCCAGCTGCGCACTGCTGCTGCTGTCAGTCAGCAGGAGCAGCAGGCTACTGTCCAGGGCCTGCTGGCTGAGCTGGCTGACAAGAGTGACCAGCTGGTGGATGCTGAGCGGCGCTTCAGTCAGTTGGAAAGTTTGATGCAGCGTATTGCAACCCGCACTGGCCAGGGAACAGGGGTGGCACAGGCAGCTGGCGGCAAGAGCGAAGCAGATGAAGCTTGCCAGCATCATGCAGCCGCGATTGGCCAGGGCAGCACAATGGCGCTGCAACACCAGCGCCAGCAGCAGCGTATGGCAGTAGGCGGCACTGCGTTAGGTCTAACAGCCGAGCTGCAGCAATGGCAGCAGCAGGGGCTAGCAGATTGCTACCGGGAACAGCAGCAACAGGGAGATGGGGTTGGTGGTATGGATGTCGTGAGGGCTGCTGCTGGTGTTGCTGTTGGATTGCCGGCAGTGTGTGGCAGGTGTGGGGCGAGGGGCTGTGACGGGGGCATACTATGTGCAGCATTCAAGGGCAGCCCATCTAAAACACTCTGAGCTTCATTGCCACTGGTCTTCAGCCAGCTGGCAGGTGAAACTGAGGAGCTGTCGCTCAGCATTGGGCTGATGGCACCAACCCAAGAAGCCCAGTCCAGCAGTGTTGCAGTGCCTGCTGCAAACAGGTACCCCTGGGTTAAAAGCGTTTGCAGATAAGGATGGATTGCATGCTAGTACACTTGGACTAGATTCACTGTCTCCTGCTGTGTGACAGGCCAACAGCTCTGCAGGCACCGGTTGTCCTACAGACTCAGTTCTGGTGGTGCCAAGTGTGGTAGAGCATGTTGAACATGCAGAATCACATGCATGTCTGGAGCAGAGATAGCCCACAGCAAGACATGCTATTAGTGCACTGCGTCGCTTGTAATGCACAGCACCATTTGGTGCATTGCAGTGCAATGCCGCGTTGCTTGATCAATACCCTGGCTTCTTGCAAGAATTCGAGCTGCACATCGTCTGTTGAGGTTATGTTGTTTCCCTAGAAACTGGTTCACAGGTTCACATTAGCTCTTGACAACCCAGTGTGGTTGAAAGCCAGGGGTGCCTGGCCACCCTGTGGCATGGCATGGCATAAGATGCCTGTGAAAGCGGTAATACTATTGGAATGCTTGCCAGGAGAGTCCAAAGATGTGCTGTAAACTGTGCAAACCATCCGTCAGCTGACTCGACTGAATGTCTTTTTCACTCGTCAAAGTGGCTCAACTTCTGTCACAATCACAACGACCCTTCAGGGCACTGCATCTAGGCGACTGCAGGCTGCAGGTGTTTGTGAGTGTTGGGGTGACTGTGCAGGTCTGCTTCGACACCTACTTGGGCACTTCAGTTCGTCCGTGCGACCATTGTTATCTCAACGACGTGTCCATGGTGCAGAGAAACGCATTCTGGTGAGCGTTTGGGCATCCTGTGGCGCACACGGTGAGTGAAGGGCTGACGAGATTCCCGTATGACCAGCAGTGACGCCGCCTGCGCACGTATCCCCAACGCATATCGTGTCAGCTGCTTACCTTTGTGGCTTTTGTCTGCAGTGCAATAAGTACCTGCGCAGGCAGCAATCCACTATCACAAGCAATTGTTGTTGTGAACAGTACTGTGCTTGTTGTCACTCGTAAACCAGCTGTGCACAGACTTCGTTCCGCACAACAACTTTCAAAATGTTGAAGCAAATTTTGGCTCCACGTAAGTATTGCCGCGTATTGGCCGTAGGCGGTGACCATTGCCATGGCTGCCTGTGTCAGCGGTTACAGCACAGCGCACAGCAGCGAGTGCCACGCGCCGGAAAGCAGCAACGACAGCGGCACATGCACCCAGCAACCAACCAATATGTGAACGCGACTAAAAGATATCTGTACAATGTGGTCGCACTGTCGGTAGCTTGCTTCGCTGCTGGTGGTGTCGACCATGCTAGGGTGCTTCAGCTCATGCTCATGCATTAGTAGGAATCCCACATGATGTACCCAATGTAACCTCTTTGTACAGTGTGCGATCACTGACGATATGCCTCGCTGATCATCGCTTGCTTTGTTCTTTGCAGTGTACCTGCCAGTGCTGCAGCTGGTGACTCTGGCCACAACGCCAGCTACCGCCCTATATGCCATTGCTGGTCTTCTGGCTTCCCCTGTGATTATCCCAGCATTGATTCTCAAGAACTTCATCGCAGCACTCATCTTCACACCCTTCCTGCTGCTGGCACTGCCTGTGGCCATCCCTGCTGGATTTGTGCTGGCTGCACTCTGCATGCTGCTGGAGATTGGCTTTGCGTTCTTCGTGGTCCTGACCCCTCTACTGTGGCCGCTGTGCTTCCTGTGCAAATGGTAAGTGCTGCTGGAGTGTTTAACCATAATTATGATTGTAAGCTGCCCCTCACTGATGTCGCACCCGTCCACAATCAATGTACTAGGCTAGCATCGTCCTGTAACAGCAACAGCACCCCAGATTGGGCAAGGAAGGTCAGATTCTAGAGGTGCGTGAGAAATTGCCATTGTATTGTAGTGATTGCTTTGTATGGTAATTACCATTTGCTAAGATGCGGCATCGTAACTGTGGCATACATTGTGCTGATGTCTGTGCATCTGCCTGTATGCCTGCTGCTGCTGCAGGTGCAGGCTCACCTGCGTTGTTGCCCAGGTGATCATCACTGATACCATCATGCCCTGGCTGGTGCCCATTCGCTTCACCTTCCTGGCAGCATTACCAAAGCTCATGATGTAAGACAATTGTGATGTCACAAGTTGCAGTGGTTCTTACAGAATGTAGAATGTAAGTACTTGTGCATCATGCCTGAGACATGTTGGCAAGGCTACGAGACCCTCATTGGTGGGAATGATTGGAGGATACATCTGCTGCACCTGCCTGCATCCTCACAACCCCAGCAGCCTGCTCGCCAGCAAATGCTCTGCCTGCTGACACGTGCGACTCACATGATGCGAGAGTGCCCCACTCAGTGAAAAACTGCCAGCTTTACATGTGCAAGTCAGTGACCTGAACATGTAAGAACTTGTAGGTTGTGCAATGGAGCAATGCAGCGAATTGAGGGGGGTAGTATAGCCCAGTATTTGTTGCATTGTTTTGTAGAATTTGCCTTGTTGGCGTGACTTTACATTACAGCAGCAGCCATGTGCCACATGCTGCTGTGGCACATTCTGATTGTGTGTCTATGTGCACTTCATTTGCTTGTGTTTGCCATGCATTGCTTGAGATTTTCACACTTGTCCAGAGCTGAAGTGTGATATCATAAGTAGTACTAGTCCTGAGCATGATATTGATGTATGGTGCCATTATTGGTTGTTGCCAACACATAATGTATGTACTTTCATCACAGGCATGAGTCTGATTGTCAGTAACAGATAGTATTGTGATATGATGTGGAAAAATAGAATGCTTCGGTCAATTTTATATCAAATATGTAAGGGCATTTCTTTACAGAAGCACTTCTGCTACTGTGCGCTGTGAAAGAAACAAAAAACTATCAGACTGTGTAAATGCTGCAAATCAATAAAATGGTTATCAGTGACGAGAGAAGAAGGGGTTCAACATGTTATCTGCCTTGAATTGGATATCCAACGAAGTTGTGAACGATTACCATCATTCTAATTGAAATTGATGCTGAGGATATTGAAAAGACCACAAACCACTGGAACAAAAAAGTGTAAAATACTGGTTGCCTAATGGCATTGAAAAGCAGCAGCAGCAGCCCACTGAGTTGCCAACGCGTGGAAATGGCGGATGAATGCCAATTCATTGGCGCAATGTTGCCAACTGGCAGTTGTTTGTTGCGACTGAAAGTTGCAGTTGTAAGCAACAGCGCGCGCGCAGGCAGTATTACGCGCGTAACAATGCCTGCCAGGCAACAATCATCACACACTGTACGCACGAATACATCTTATCCAACAAAGTGCGCATTTAGGTCGTTGGCATTGGACCTGTCTCGGCAAGCACTGCTGGCATTGAGCTTATAGAACCGCCTACCAGCTGAAGTTGTAGTACCCCAATAACGACCATCAACAAACCGGCTGTCAGGCACACCTGTGTAAAAGGTAAAGAGAGACATGCAAGGGCTAGTACTAGCACTAGTGCGATGACATGCCGTGTCATGGCCGCCGGGCGAGACTGATTGTCAAGATTGCAAGACGTTAGAAGCAAGACGTTTTGCCGCAATAAGCCAGCTGATACAAATGCACTGCAACTTGCATTGAATGCAAGAAGGGTCTTCCTGGTTATGCAGGGTCCCCTACTAGCCTAGCAAGTGACTGTCGAAAAAAAGGATTTGAGCCCATGCAACATTAGATGACGTGTCTAATGTTGATATTCACTGTCGTTCAGGAGTCATTTCAGGGTTTGCTGCCAACCGCAAGACCAACTGAGGCATGATGCTAAACACACACGACAAATGCACACCATCCTCCTACATATTATTTCTGAATATGGTTTAGAGCAAATTTGCCTGCATGTTGCAGCAGGTCATATGCACATATGGACACAAGGCTGATGAGCTAGTCGTCTGCATGTACCTGTTGTACAGGATGATCTGCTGTGCAAACACTAGGCGGGAAACGCCAAGCATCAGATGTCTCTGAAGACACACTGTCATGACCTAATCATCAACACACCAGTGTCACGTTCAGCTCAGGTCTTGAGGTACTGCTCTAGCTTCTCCCCTGACAAGCCCTCCAGCTGAGCAATCAACCCCTGAGCTGCACCCTCCACTGACACCTCACCATCTTCTATTAACTCGCTGATGAAGGGCAGCGCCTCAGGCAGCAGCATCAGGTACTCCTCCCTCAACAACTCAGCAAGCCTGGACACACACCCAAGAGCCAGAAGCTTGGCCCTGGTGCTACCACCCCTAGTAGCCATCAGTACAGCGTGATGAAGTGGCTTCCAGACCACGTCACTGCCACCAGCAACAGCCATTTGGATAAGCGCACTAACTGCTGCTGTACCAACTATGTCACAACAGTCGTGCAATGCGGCTGAGCCACCAGCTTCAACTGCTGCCTTTCCTGCAGCACCTAATGCTGCAACAGGGCCGCCAGGAAGGTCCAGCGCTGAGTCAGCACCTTCAGCTGACAGCACAGCAGCCACCTCAGCAGACGGCCCTTCAGCCAGCTGTTCAACCACCAGCGGCAGCAGTCTGTCAAAGCGTTCCTGCTGTTCCTGCAGGTCACCTTGTGCTGTTGTAACTGGCTCATGCAGGGCCAGCAGATGCACGGCATGCACAGCCCGCAGACGTGCCAGCCAGCCTGACACCATCAGGCCCAGCTCATGTCCTGCTGGTGCAGCTGCTGTCGTCGTCTTGTGCTTCTTTTTAGGTCGCTTGCCTTCTGCTGTCAGCCCCTCTCCAGCCAGCAGCTTCATGTGCATGATTGAGAAGTACTTGAAGTAGGGTGTGAATACTCCACGTAGCCGATGGGACAACATGCAGACTATGGCCATGAATGCTGCAGCTCTGCCTGGGCTCTGGCTGTCCGTTGCTTTGCTGCTGCTGCCGGCACTTGCCCACTCCACCATACGCAAGAACAATGGCTTAAACTTGCTTTCTGAGAGCTTCATTACCAGTGCAGAGAGGGACCTGACTGCTGCTGACTCCACCACATGGACACCAGCATGATCTAACTGCCCTATAGCAGCAGTAGCTGCTGCAGCAGCATCAACATCACCCATTACTGCTGCCCGCTGCTCCTGACGGCCAGCAGACGTTATCAGCCACTTGTGCCGAGTGTCAAGAGCCCTCAGCAGCAGTGTCAAGATAATTTCATGGTAGTTCACAGCAGTGGCCGGCTCCATGGAGCTGCAGAGAGCAGCAAGCAGCTGCAACAGTGCTGCTGCGGGCTCAGCTGATGCTGTGCCTGCCGTGCTGGCATCTCCACTCCTGCCAGCTGCAACTGCAAAGTCCCACTGAGAGACCAGCGGCTCCAGCAGCAGCCGTGCTGGGATCTTGACGGGCAGTACAGCTCTCAGACGCGCTGCTGCTGCAGCAGCACCAGCAGTGGTGCATGCTAGCACCTGCTGGTGCAACAACAGCTGCAGAATCTGCTTCAGGTAGGGGCTGAGGAAGCCCCCGAGGGACGTGGCCAATGTCTCAAGTGCTGTTAATGCTGCTGCCAACTGCAATGCTGCATCTTCACCCTTGCTGCGGGCTGATTCTTCTGCATGATCATCATCTTGGTCGTCATCACTGCTGCTGCCACCCTCTTGCTGCTGCTGCTTGTGCAGCTGGTGGTCAAAGCCTTGCAGATCCTTGCATGCTGCCTGTGCAGCTGCCAGCACCGCTGCTGCTGTTTGTGGCAGCAGTGGCACCACCTTCGGCCCAATTGCTGTGACCGCAGATGCGATGCATGCCAGTGCACTCACTCGCACTGGAGCAGGTGCATCAGCATCTCCAGCCACAGCCACAACAGGAGCTAGGCAATCCAAAACAGGCCCAGGCAGCAGTGAGCCAAAATGCCTGATACCAGCATCAGCTGCAATAAGTGCCAATTGCCTAGTCAATGCTGCTTGGGACTGCAGCAGCCTGGGCAGGTCCTGACAGATGGCCATGCCAGCCTGAACCAGCTGCTGCAGCTTGTCCTGTCGCTCAGATGCTGGCAGTCCTTCCACAGCAGATTCCAGATCTGCCAGGTCAACCTGGGCCTTGATCAGGCGGGCTGCCAGCAGCTTAAGGGCCCGCCGCTGCACAGACTCAGCAGGATGTCGAGACATCTCCACCAGCGCATGCAGGAAACTGGGACAGTCCTGCACCGCCTCCAGTGCTGCCAGCAACTCATACACACCAGCTGCTGCTGCTCTGACAGCCTTGTGAATCCTCTTGGTGTTCTTACTGGGTGTGTCTGTCGCTTGTGCTGCTGAAGTGGCAGGATTCAGCTGCAACAGGTGCTGTAGGGCTTGAGCCATGATGGACTGGCAAGCTTGCTGCACGGCCACGGTGATGGTGCTGGCCTCAGCTGCTACTGAATGTGCTGCTCTTAAAACAGACCGCATCTGCAGAACAGGCAGGGGTTGGGAGCACAAGAGTGCGCGTCAACATCCTGAACAACATATAATGCAGATGTAATGCACAGCCATGTGCCCTTGTACACTGCAGTAGACGTTGCTTCAAACCAGAGAGGCCTGATGCACACCATGCATAAACAACAAACACAAACAGACTGAGTGCAAGGCCTCAGAGAAATCCGCTAATGTTTGTAATCAGGGTTGAGTGGTCTGCGCACAGCCACTCTCAGAATGTGTAACAAAAGGTTGAATCATTGGCCTTGCACCTCTGCTTACACCAACAACACATCAAAAGCCAATATGATACACGCAATCATGAAGGTGAACCCCCCCTCTCCTGCTCCCTGCTTGTGCCAGCAAACTTCTGACACAGTCGAGTGTGACATCCACGTCCCCTGTTATCCATCAGTTAACGCAATCTCTTGCTGCAGTGAGTCACCCAGCTGTGCTGCCTGGTGTGTGTCACCAGCCACCACACTCACCTTGAGATTTGTGGTGATGAATGTGACCGCCAGTCTTGGCAGCGGTGTGTGCGCTGGCAGTAGGCCCTCAGGTCCTGCCAGGCTGGAGGCCAGCACAGCACTGAATGCCTGTAGTCGAGCAGGGACAGGCGCCTGCAATACAGAACAGCACATGCACGGGTGCCAGCAAATTGTTTAGTGGCAGCCCTCCACAGGACCTAAGAAGCCAGCAACTAACGCTTGCCACGGTTTTTCTGCCCCCCCCCCCCTCTCCCACCAAAATAACACACACCCTTTACATGAGGCACTGCAACAACCAGGCTATGTAGGCTGAGAGCGAATGTATATCTGCATTAATGCTTACAGCCTCAGTAACCGTAGTAATTCATTTGTTTGCTCGTCATGGATTTTCAGACTGACGTGCAAATGGTTTTCATCAGCGGCTGTTGGACCATCACCTCAGGAACCAGGGGGTGCCATGAATAAAGCAATGCAGACACCCACCATACACTGACTGAGCCAGTCCAGCAACATCAAACATTGCTGGCTGCACCGGCCCCTCATGAACATGCTGACAGCAACAGGCACCAATGTTTACCAGAGAATAACGAGCGGCATGATATACTGTGAAAGCCGACAGACTGCAGAAGATATCAGGACTGCCTGGCCCCTCACCAGTTCACACAGTGCAGCCATCAGGTCAGGCAGCCACTCAGACTCATCAACACGAGCGACAGCACCAGAAACAGGAATAACAGGGGCTCCTTGTTCTGCTGATGTCAACTTCTTGCCTTTCTTGTGCTTCTTGCTGCTGTCTGCTGCTGAGGCTGCTGCTGGTGCTGTGCTGGACACAACACGCCGCATCATCAGTAATAGCCCAACTGGCAGTCCACACTCCTGCAGAGCAACAGAACAACAGCAACAGTGATTCCAGCAGTGAAGGCAAGACCTGTGCACACTACACAAATTGCTGTGTGCAGACAGGTGCATCCTTGCAGGCACAGACGGATGGGACACACTCAGTCAGACAAAGAGAGGTAGGTGTTGTCAGACAAATGCCTCGAGTGTCCTCACATTAGCAGTTTGTGGCACAACAAAACGTCATGTCAACTGCTCGGACTCGTCATCTAGTTGTGTCATCAACCAACACCAGCTGAAACTGCACCCACAGGGACCCAGTGCCAGCACACTTACAGAGCAACATGCCCAGCAGCCGCAGATGCACTTGGGCAAACCAATGCAAGAGCAGATCACACATAAACTAGATCTCTGGAGCAGCAGTGTTGTCAGACAAATGCCTCGAGTGTCCTCAGGTTGGCAGTTACATGACCAGCATAACGCTGACCATCACCGCTCGGACTCGTCATCTAGTTGTGTCATCACACAACACTGGAATTGAAATGCTGCCATAAAGACATATACACACACATACACCCATACACACATACATATGACATGGCAGTAGGGATAGTTTCTGTTGGTGGCATGATGAAACAACAACAATGAAGCCTCAGAGAAATCCGCTAATGTTTGTAATCAGGGTTGAGTGGTCTGCGCACCGCCACTCTCAGAATGTGTAACAAAAGGTTGAATCATCGGCCATGAGGGTGTTATGCCCAGACAGAAACCACCTGCCACACTGTATGCTCCTGAGGAACTCATAGACTGTACAGCGGACACACCCATGACCCAGCAGAGGGCACCTTGCACACAACACAACACAACACCCGGGCAGCACTGCGCCGTCATCCGCGCCCATGAAGTTCTGTGCACCTGGCTTACCTGTGGCAGCACCTTCATGAGTGCCTCCAGCAGTCTGAGCCTCCTGGTGGCCGGCAGCCCAGGCAGTGCCCCCAGCAGGGACCCCCACAGCTCATCACTGCCCCGACCAGCTGCCAGCCAGGCAGGTACCAGCGATGACAGCACAGCAGACACCACAGCCTGGGAGTGGCTGTCCTCCTGGAGTGCAGCGGACTGCTGGATGACTGAGAGAGCCTGCAGGGGGCAGGAGGCGACCAGGACAGTGCTGTGAGCAGTCTAGGTGAGGACGAGGCTGCTGGACACCTCACAGTGCAGCAGGCTTATTGCAAACACACCCCGGCCAGGTGGACTTGAAGACATGATGAAGGAAGGCGCAGCCAGTGTACTGTGGTTCACAAGTCTGCCCCTGTAAGCGGGTAACAAGTCATACCAACAAGCTGCCTCCTATGTTGGGAGCCTCATTGAAGTTTGATCATGTTCTCATCAACAGCATCAGCAACTGTGAAAGCAATGATGTGATATAATCCTTGGCTCCCAAGCTGCTGGACACCAGGCAATGACACAGGTCAACAAGCATAGTGGCCATGGAGACAACTGCCCCTCATGCACTGACACCTCAAGCATGGACAAGATGTGTAGCGTTGTTGTGCACACAGGATACAATTGTGTTGTACAGTACTGAACCCAGAGAGTGCAGCATGAGGAGGCAGGCTCGCCTGGTCCACCCACCTGCAGCACATGACCCAGCATCTCCTCAGGTGACAGCTGTGCCAGCACCGCCAGCAACAGCAGTGCAGCATTGCGCACAGCACCATCAGGGGCAGCAGCGGCACACGACAGCACTAAAGCAGGGTCCAAAGCTCCCGCAGCAGTGCCAAACTGCTTCACAAGACCCTCCAGCGTCATCAGGGCCAGCTGAGTGGCGTAGCCAACAGCTGACGGAGAGGCCGCCGCTGCCAGCTTGTCGGCATCCTCAGCAGTGCCATGGACAGCAATGGTGGTGTCTGTCTCCTGATACATCTCGCTGATAGTGCCCATCACCGGAACAGTGCTTCTCAGCAGCTCCTGCAGGGGTTGCAGCAGTTGCTGCTTGGCCTGCACATCTTCTTTCCACTGCAGAAACTCCAAAGCAGCAATCGCTGCATCCATGTCTGTTGCTGTGAATGCAGGATGTGCTGATTCAACCGCCACATCATCCATGCCGTCATCCTGCCGCTGGCTGCTGGTGGCCTGGTTGCTGACACGCTTCGTCCTCTTGGACTTGGACTGCTGCTGTGGCTGCTTTTGACACGGCTTGCTGCTGCTCACCGATACGCACTGCAGCAACTGCAGCAGCATGTCGGCTGCCACTGGTAGCTGCTCAAGTGCAGCCCTTGCTGCTGCTCTGCACCCTGCATCGCCATCAGCTGAATGTGTGTGCAACGCTGCTGTCAGAATGTCCTGCTGCTGTTTGGCAGACAGCACCAAAAACATACCAGCATCTAGCTGCTCCAGCGCTGCTTTGCGGACAGGTGCTACTGCTGCCAGCTCAACAGCCGTCAACTTGCCACCTGGTGGTGCAAGTCCTGCAGCAGCAGATGCTGCACTTTCAAACGGCAACTGCAGTAGGCTGATGTAGCTGCTGACAACGTCTGCTGCTGCTGACGATGATGAGCTGAACGCCTCTGCCGTAAAAAATCGCAGCAGACCAGCAGCAATGGCTAACCTGAGCTGCTGAAACTGGTTGACTCCGTCTGCGGCCCCCGCATGCATTACTGCTAACTGCTGCCAAATAGGGGCACTTTGCTTGCTATCGCTCTCTACTGGAGATGCCTGGCAGAGGCAATGCAGCATTTGTCTCAACAACTGGTGAGCAGCTGCTGCTGTCTGCCCAGCATCAGCAGTAGATGCTGCTGCCAGCACCTGCACTGCAAGTTCTGCTGCTGACAGCTGTGACTCTTCATGCAGCAGCGGCAGCACTGCCAGCAGCAGCTGCAGCAGCGACTGACTGCAACTAGCTGATAGCTGCAACTCTGAAGCAACAGTTGCAGTGCCGCTGCCACTGGGTTCAGCTGCTGCTGCTGCCTTGCTGGTCCTAGACCTGGCCCTACCCCGAGCGGTAGTGCCGCCAGGAGCGGAGTCAGAATTTGTGCTGCTGCTGGCTGCTAACGCTGAGCAGAGCAGTGGAGTCAAGGAACCTGCTGATCCCCTCAACAGCTTTTGATGTTGCAGCAGTGCTGACCCTAACTCAGAGATATCATTGGCAGACAACGTGCCGATGGCGGCAGCGGCACCTGAAGCATCAGCCAGCAATGCAAATAACGCATCAACAGCTGCCCCCCGCACATGCCTATTGCTGGTGGTGGCTGCTGCCAGAAGTTGAACAAACCAGCTGACATTGCATGCTGCTGCGGCTGCTTCCAGCTGGCTGCTGCTGTTTATGACTGACTGCAGTGCAGTGAGAGCAGCCACCTGCACTTCTGCACTGCAGAAACCAGCAGGCAGCCCATACAATCCTGCAAGGAAACTAAGCTGCTGCTGCTGCGTCTGGCCAGACTTCACCACCAGCAGATGCAGGTGCTGCACCAGGCCGTCTTGTCCACTTGCTGCAGATGCCTCAGCCAGCCGAACAAACAGCTGTGCCGGCTGGCCGAGTAGTGTTGATAATGCCTGGACTGGGGCTACTGCTAAAGCTGACTTCAGCCCGGCCAACAGGACTGCTGCCTGCAGATGATGGAACTGGTTATGCAGCTGCTGGTAGTGTTGCTTTGTCGGCAATGACATGTCGTCTACTGCTGCTGCTGCCAGTGCCTCCCAGTCGTGCGGGAGCAGCAGCCTGGTGGTGCTGTATTTACTGGATTTCCCATATTCTGCTGTTGGTGTAATCTGCTGCTCTAGCATCTGCAGTAATGCTGCAGCAATGTGTGCAATGCCTGCAGGCACCCCTGTGACAGTGTCAGGTGCTTGGCCGCTGCCAGATGAATGCTGCCTGCCCCTGGCCCTGCCTTTGCCGCTTGGGGTTGGTGGTACATCACCAGCAGTGGTATCATGCGCACCAGCGGCTGCTTTGACCAGTGCCAGCTGGATGAGGTGCCTGCAACGCGGGCCACAGCTGCCTGCAGCAGTGGTGACCTCTGACAGCAGCACAGAACCACCTGCTGCTGTCACGCCATCTGCGAGTGCCTGCACCAGGGCACGGTTGAGCGCAATAGAAGTGGCATGCTTGCCATCAACAGCTGCATCTCCAGCTGCTGCATCTGCTTGGCTGCCTTTCTTGTGTCTGCTAATCCGACTGTCGGCTGCTGCTGCTGCTATACCATCTGCTGCGGTGTCCTGCTGCAATGCAGCAGAGACTGCGGGAGCTGATGCCAGTAGTTGCAGCAGTGGATGCCACTTGCAAGTACAGCACACCCCCACTGCTGCTTTAGACAGCTTCTTCAGCCGCTTGTCAGCCAGTACATACTCCA
The DNA here is from genome assembly GCA_018290735.1 of Coelastrella sp. MACC-549. Taxonomy (NCBI): domain Eukaryota; kingdom Viridiplantae; phylum Chlorophyta; class Chlorophyceae; order Sphaeropleales; family Scenedesmaceae; genus Coelastrella; species Coelastrella sp. MACC-549. The sequence goes on along the minus strand of JABEVS010000063.1, from coordinate 177,676 downwards.
GCAACAGTATGGCCGCTTGCCGCTGCACAGCTGTTGGCTGCTGTTCATCACTGTCAACTCCTGCAGCACGCTCGCCGATTGCTGCTACTGCTGTTAGTGCCGCTTTTGCTGCTTTCAGGACCTCTTTACTGCTCTCTGCACGGCTCTTCCTGCTGCCAACATCCTCACCAACACCATCAGCAGCAGCAGCCACTCCTGCTGCAAGCTGATCCGCAGCCCGGCCCAGGAGATACTGCAGGGCAGGAAGCACCTGCTCTGCGGGCACTGCTGCCAGGCCACCAGCTGCTGCTGCTGCCCCCGCCACAGCACAACTGTCATCACGCAAGCAGCTCTGCAGGCTGCTGGCCAGGAGCTGCTGAGTAGAGTCTGATGCATTAGGTTGACTGCAGATAGCATCAAGCTTTTGCAGCGCCATCAGCCGCATCTGACTGGCAGGAGCACTAACAGCCAGTGAAAGGGTCAATGCCTGCTGCTGCTGTTGCTGCTGCTGAGTTGATCCTCCCTGCTGTTTTACTGTCACCACCTCATGCCTGCTGCCACTGAAGCACTGTTGGATGAAGTCAAAGAGCGAACTGGCGTCGAGCTTCAGCTTGTTCTTCTTATGTTTGCTGGATGGTTGCTTGCTGCTGTCGTCAGCTGCTACTGTTCTGCTCCCGGCAGCCTGCAGTGCTGCGTTGATTGCCGCATCCAGCTGATCTGGGTAATGCAGATCAAAGAACTGTAATGCTTGCTGCAAATGCTGCTGCTTGCTGTCGTCTGCCACTGCAGATGCATCTTCAAGCTGCTGCTGTTGAGCAGCACCAGCCTGCAGCAGATGCACTGCAGTGGTCTGTACCAGATCATTGTCCAGATTCAGCTGTTTCAATAGATCAAGCAGCAAGGGCTGCAGCTGTGGATGCTGGGGCAATGCTTGTGCCAGTGACAACAGCAGCAGCTTGAGCAGTGGGGCAACGTTGGCTCCTCGCGCTTGTAGGTTGGATAGCTGCTGCCCTGTCTGGCAGTGCTCCAGAAGCAACTGCAACTCAACAGAAAGACGACAGGCAACACAGCTGAGCACAAAAGCCCTCACACATGAAGCAGAGAGGATAGAGTCTCAGCAATGGCTTGTATGATGCAGACAAAGTATGAAGCAGAGAGGATAGAGTCTCAGCAATGGCTTGTATGATGCAGACAAAGTATGGCATACATGCCATCAGGCATTGTCACATGCTGGGTAGAACCAGACTGGTAACTGCCCCGACGGGACTCCAGAAGGCGATGGAATCAGCAGTCGTGCTGGCAGGAATCCTGCAAAGGACTCAACCGCCTGCATCACTGTTGGGTGTTGCTGTCATGAACTGTACACCCAGAGGTGGCCACAGAGGGCCGGGTGCTTCAATGAAGCAGCCTGTGGTGCCTGGCTAAAGGCACCAACAGACCCACCCACACAAGGAAGTATTGCACTTCTTTACTGTCTGTCCAGGTGCTGGACTGGTGGCTCAGACAGTTTGATTAGTAAAAAGCGGCCAATTGGCAACAGAACACATGCCTGAGCTGACAGCCCACAAAGCTGCACAGTGCTGTTGTGACCTACCTGCAGTGATTTGGCTGACAGGGACTTTAGTTCTGCTTGACTGGCCGCCATGTGGGCCAGCAGCATGATGGTGGGGGACTCGCCAAGATCTGGGGCGCTCCGGATAATTTCAGGCACCACCGCTGCAGACCAACACACACAGACAGACGAAGGGAGTTGTCAGGGCCTAAACACAACGGTTGGTGGTTGTTCGCAGGGACGAGTGTGTCAGCGCAACAGGAGAACCTGCCAAAAACAGCGCTGCAAGTGTGAGTGCTTGTGCTGCTCAGACTGAGCATGACAGCCAACACAGGCTGTCCACAGGCTGCTGTGGTGTGTGATGCCTCAGGGAATACAAACTGATGCACCCAGGAGGCAAAGTGCCTGTCATGGTCAAGCTTCTCGTCACAGGCACCACACAGCAGCTCAAACCAGAACCACACAACCCAAATGCAAAGCCATTTGGACTGCTCGATGCGGAAGTGCACAGCCTGTCAGCTGTGCTTCACTGCAGTGCAGCTGCACCTTACCAGTGAGGAACTCTCTGCCCAGCTGTGCCCGCGACAGCAGTTGTGTGAGCACCATCAGTGTTGCAGCCCTGTAGTCGCGCGTGGCACTGCCTTTCAGCCCAGCAACCAGGTAGGGCAGCAGCACTGTCAGCAGCTCCTCTGTGACTTGTGGGGCAGCAGTGAACACCTCACACAGCAGCACAGCATAGAATGAAAGGAATGTCTTGCTGACAAAGCCTTGTACACCTACCGACTCAGCTCCCTTGCACACCTGACGAATAACTGCCTGGACGCACACAGCATGGCGAGAAGCAGTGCAGCAAACAGGAGTTGGGGTGACAGTGGTGGGCTGGACTGGTTTTGGAAGAACTCTGGAAACAGACAGCAGAGCATGTAACAGCATTTGGAGCACTGCCACACATGGCCTGACAATGGATGCATGCTTGCTCATCTCTGCTCCCAAAGTACAGCATGGGGCCTGCTGCAGCTGCTGCTGTTGTCGCTGCTGGGTGTCTACACTGTTTGCAGCTGGTGGGTAAGTCGGTAGCTCACAAGCATTTACTACTGGTCAAAGTCTCCCTCTATGTGCCAACGGATAGCCTGATGCGCTTGCCGGTCCCTGGTGTCCTGTGTACCTGATCATTGACGCAGCGTCTGACCAGCAGCTCTCTGGGCGGCGGAGCACCACTCTGCTGACAGGGGGTCAACCACTCCCAGGGGCCGCCCTTCAGCTGCAGCACGGCCACCAAGCGAGCAAACTCAGGCGTGCTATGGTAGGGCAGCGCACACAGCAGCAGCTCTGGCACATTGTACATTTGAACCCTGCACACACAGAGCAAGTACAAGCAGGATATTGGCTGAACACAAAGACAAGAGGTTATGAGATCCAACCAAGGGCTTGAAGGCGCTTACAGGATGCAAATGCTAGCGGCGCACAAAATGCCAGCGGCAGACAAGCGCATAATTCAAGGCGGCTGTGTACAGAGTAGCATGTGAATGCATCAGTGTGCAGGGTGATGCTCTGCAGTAGAGGCCACTTACTGATATCTGCGGATGCAGTACTCCAGAACCTGGAACGCTGCAGGTAACAGGAAGTGATTCACCAGTACTCGCAGGAAGGCCCTCAGGTGTGTGTTGAGCTGCTCGTTCTCGTCCTTCGTCAGCTGGTCACGAACCACTGATAGGGATGCTCTGCTGAACAAGCTCTCTGTAAAAGGGGCATATCTCCTGTCCGCCTTGCACAAGGCTTCTATACCTGCTCAGCAACATAAGCAACAATGCAACCAAGTCATTAGCTTTGTCCAACGGCGACGGCAACAGATCGGAGGTACAGCTGAGTGATCCGAAAAGGCAGAAGCTGGTTGCTCCCGCCGGCTTTTTTCTGTGCCATACACACGCCATAGGAAAGACAGCAACTGGGCACTGTACAGAAACAAACACACATGGCAGCCACCGGATATACACTGCAGGCCTGCGGCGCACCTTGCTGTGCGATGCCAAGGAGCGTTTCGGCGCTGACATCTGCTGCTTTTTGATAATCAAACAGCAGGGAGAGCTTCCCCTTGGTCCAGCGCTCCTGGGCATGTACTCCCTTGAGTTGAGCAAGTTGCTGGGCTAATGCAGTCGCCATGGCTGGTGGCGCTGGCTCTTACTCAAAGGACTGCCGCACGATCATGACGGCCCTGCACGCATGCGCACCTGATCACTGCTGTGGATCAAGTTCAGCAGTCTCAGGGCTGTCAGCGTGGTGCATGGGAGATTACACGATGCTGCAGGTCGCCAGCGCTCAGCGTGTAACTGTGTTAAAGGTGTCACTTGACATGTGAAGCTATCTCGAGGCCCGTATGACATGAATCATTCCCTTTTTGCATCGAAGTCGTTATGAGCAATGCGAGCTGAGGTGCAGCTGACGTATCCGCTACATGTCATTGTGTCCTTGCCTTCAACGGCCGGATCTCCGAAACTTAAGTTCTGTGGCATCATCACCACGCTGCAGCCGCCACACAAGCGCTAATCTCAGGGTGATCACCTACATTCAGCGTGTCGCGACAAGCATTGGCAGCATACAGCCCGGCGAAGAAGATCTGCACTTTTGTCATCGGCGCAAGGTTGTTGTTTCTTCCTAATTCTGTATCTTTGCTATTTACTTGGTTGTGCCACGCACTCTTGGATCAGCATGTTGTCAGCCTGTCACCCTCGAAACGCGGCACCCCACGCTGCACTCCGGGCAACTTCCTGGCAACAAAGAGTTTTCCTTGGGTTAAATGGTGTGCCACATACACCTCGGAGATCCCTTGTGGTGGTGGCAGCAAGAGAACAGCTCGAGCCTGATGTCTACTGCTGCGTGGTATGTGTTGCTGCTTGTGTCGTTGAAGATATCTGATGCAGTTGATAACCATGTGCGTTGCTCTTGTGCACTTGGCATATCAGCTTGGGGCCACTTCAGATCACAGCCTTGAGGGTTCGTAGCAACCCGCAACGCCACCATTGCTTGCTGCTCTTATTTTTTGCAGGGCTTGTCTCACTGTTTCAAGAAGAGGGATGATGGACGCCTGGCTGACGTGATGGTCATTGAGCCCATTTCTTCAAGCAGCCTGGAGTGCATGGCAGCAGGTAAGCTGTCACATGCAGCGGTGCTCACACCTGTGTTGGAGGTAGAGGCCGCTGGTGGGAGGAACTGCCGTGAATATCACAGCCTCACAAGCAGCACCGCAATTTGGTAGCTGTAAGGTTTGCGTGCCTGCATTTCAAGGCTCTTTGAATTTGGCGCTGTATCAGGTCCTTCAAGCAGTCACGCTGAGCCCATTTTCTGCCATGATGATGGACAAGCATCACTGTTTACAATTACGCCCAGCCAGAGGACAAGTGTCAATCCTCAAATCAGCCAGTGGTGTTCAAGCAGGTTCAATACCACAATACCACATTCAGAGACATACAATTTGCATGATACAGGGCACCTTGCCCTGTGAGCATGCGTATTGCTTGGCAGTAGCTCGCTCCATTTGTTCCTCCCCGGCTCTAGTCGTGCATCACTCACACCTTGTTCGCTGTCTGTCCACACCCTCCACAGGTGCCAAGACCTCCTTCAAATGTGCCACTGGTCTGACACTGTCTGCAGCCATATCCCGCGACAAGTCCCAGCTGCCCGAGCAGTTTATGGACGCCATCTTCTGCGACGACTGGCTGTACAGACTGGAGGCGGCAGCTCGCACCTGGCAGAGGCCGCATGCACAGGACAATCTCATGTGAGGGGGCAGGGGGGAGACAGAGACAGGTTGGCCTGTAAAGGTCCTGATTGGTGGGCGAGGTGGGGTTGCATGTGTCACCAGTGGATTGCTCTGTGCCTGCAGTGGACGCCAAGTTTGCAGCGGAGCCTGGCTGTTTCTTGTGGTAGATCATACTTGCAAGCCAAGTCCACCAGGCTGTGTAGAACCCTGATATCCATGCGGTTTCTGTTGCAGGGACCTGGTACCCCTAGGGAAGGTGCGCACCAGCTTCAACTTCAATCTGGACAATAAGAGAGTGCTCAACTTTGATAACGTGGTCACTGATGATGACAATGTGAAGCAGGACATGTCAATTGATGTGTATGGGAGAGCAGACAAGAAAGCAAGGGATGAAGCAATGGCCAAAGCAGCTGCAGAAGCAGATGCTGAAGCAAAGGCCAAGCAGGAGCAGGAAGCAGATGAGCTTGATGCACTGTTGGCAGCATAAGCAATATTGGCTCCTGTGTGTGGCCGGAGACATCTTCCATCTACAGTGCATGACATTGACAAACGTCATATTGCGGGTGCAACTTTCCGGCACATGCATGGAGAAGAGGTAGACCCATGCAACAGTTTATGAGCTGGCAGATTGACTGACATGCATGTGATCAACCCACTACCCTTGCTGGGACCCACCGCTGGCTGCTGCACCTGATTTGCCTTCTTTAGTGAGGTTAGTCATCCATGTGCAGGTCCGCATGGACCATTGCAGGTCGACTCTTCTTGTAACTTGCCTTTTGCACAGACAGTTGGTCGATGCTGTTACATACCACACATAACAGATCCTTCACTGTCGCTTTGCTTTGCCTCCCTGAACAATGCGTCAGCCCAGCTATAGATGAATGCATTGCATATCTGCGTATTTCTGTCGCCGTCAAGTCTGCTTACTTGCGGTCAATCCTTCTGTCCCGGATACCCCCCCAAAATGCGGACATTGGCTCCATTCGCAGCTCCTGCTACATCGATTGGCATCATTAAAGCACATAGATCCCGTTGTGTCACAGTACGTGCTGCTGAGGGCTTCTGTAGAGACAAAGTGAATGTAGAGGGGAAAAGCTTCCAGTCGCAAGGCAAGGTGTACAAATTGAAGTTCGTTGGCGTTGGTGAACAAGCAATTGAAGTGGACTGTCCCGATGACATGTATATTCTGGAGGCAGCAGAGCAGGCGGGACTAGACTTGCCAGCGACCTGCAAGGCCGGCATTTGTGGCACATGCGTTGGCCGTATTGCACAGGGCAGCATTGATCCAAGCGACATAGCAGACATTGAATTTACTATAACAAAAGAGGAGCAAGAACAGGGTCTGGCCATGTTGTGCATGACCCGCCCCCGCAGCGACTTGGTAGTAGAAACTCAGTGCGATTGGGGCTACTCATTGGGTGTCAAGGAATGGGAAGGAGCCACAGGCAAGTTCAGTGGCACACCCGATCCGCTTATGGGGAAGAAGTGGAACGAGGGCGAGAACAACTAGGTAGCAGCGCAGCAGCAGCAGCACCAGCAGCAGCAGTCAGTTCAAGTGCCACTGTTTGTAGCGGCAGAGAATGCACAATGTGAGATGCTTTGAAGATGGTCCGTCTTGTGCCTCTATGCAGTGTTGCGTCTGGCTGATAGCATCACCCTGCAGCATCCAGCATAAATTGAGCTGGTGTCTGGGCCATTTTGATCACCTCCAGTGTGCCCTACATCATGTTCATAATGAAGTAGCATAGGTGGGTGAACTGTATGCATGGACGGCAGGGCCGAAAGTCATGGTTGTGAACATTGGGTGCAAAGCAATCGCCTCTGTAGCCCAGACAGTCACTGTCCTGAACATACGTGGACGGCAGTACGGTTCAGCACAGGCATGGCTACTTGGTTATCAGCCGTCTGGCATATTATGCACTTGTGACAGCACTCTGGGGGCCAAACCCTGACCAGCAGATGACCTGGTGGCATGACATTAGTAGTCGTGCTGATTTGGGACACTCATTGGATCACATTTTTTACAAGAACGCCAACTCAATGCCTCCCTTGAGCTGGCAGCACTTACATTGGCTCGGTTTGTGTGCACCACTGCATGTTGTTACGCTGAGGGTTCCTCTGTTACTGCATCTTGATGTGATGGTTGACTGACAGTGGCAGACAAGGGCTGCAAGTAGCACTTGTGTTTCTAGATGAACCTGATGCAGCAAGAGGTACTGCCTTAGTGCATGTATGGGTGGTGGTGCACAGCTTTGGCAACTGATTTGGTGCAGTCCAACAGCGTCAGCAGCAGATCGCAGCATCAAGTGTCGCACTGTCACATGCTGACCACTGATCAATTGGCAGCCACTGCTCTGGCACCGCTCAGCGACTTTCTGCTGGCCCATTGACACAGCCGGCAGCAGCGCCGCTTTTGCTGGTGGTCATCCTGCTCAGCCTGCTTGTTGTGATCTATAGAGATATTGGAGCCAAACGCAGCTGAGTGGCTTTCACACATTCCAGTGAGTTGGCCATGGATTCAATCCATGGCCAACTGATGATCAGCACTGCTATGACTTGGCGCCACAGTGGTGCAATGATCATGTGCTCTGTATCATCACATGCCGCGTTGTAGATGAGCCTTGGTAGGCAGGATGGCAAAAGTATCATTTGCATACCATGTGCCTCTCAGCATCTGACATAGCTGGACATGTTTACATATATGCTGACAGTAGACAGGCTACATAATCGACCAGGCAGGTGCTGACATGCACAAGCATTTGGACAGGTAACATGCCTCAAGATCTGGTGACACAAACATATGATTGTGCCATGACAGTACGCAACCAGCGGCGCGATGAATAAAGTACCTGCAAACTTTGCAGGCTGCAAACTTGGCAAGCAGCAAGCCCTGTTGAGAATATGATGTATGGCGATTTTTGCTGCAGCAACACGACAAGAGGGCTGCCTGCTGTCAACAGCAGACATGATCCTCAGTGCTGCCGCAGTTTGAACGCCTCCCTCCTTTGTGCATGACTTTCCTTCATCATTGCCCTGGACTGCATGCTGGACACAATCTGACACAGGGATGCCACAAAATGGGAACAGCTAGCCTAACGGTTGATCGGCGATCAACCAATGGCATGGCGATTATGCCAAGCAACACACCTGTCACAGCTCTAAGGCTTTGTTCCTTGGCTACTGCTGTTGTCACAAGGGCAGCATCAGCCCAACAAAAAAAGTTCAAAGCATAATTTCAGTACAATTCAGTACAGAATTGCAACGTGCCACAGTGCACATACGTCATATGTCACTTCATCTGCTAGCTCGTCCGATGTTGCATGGCTCTTTTTCTTTCCAAAAGAATGTATGGCATATGATGTGCTAGCACACATCAGCCTCTACCAGCCTGGCACAGTGCAGGTGGCCCTGGTTGGGAGATGCAGTGCCACCGCTGACAATAGCAGCAGTGCAGGGCATCCCCCCTAGGGCCTTAAAGCTGGAGTAGCAAGGCAACTGCTGCAGTGCAACCCATATTGAGCACAACACGTTCTGAACGTGTACTGGGCCAGTCAGCATTCTACTCCCACATGGAAGAAAAACTCATCATGGTGGTCATGTCATATGCAGTGCATGTTATCATGCAACATATACTATGAAGTCCAGACTGGGTACACAACTGTGCCGATACAACAACGACAGCACGAACTACCTCTGCAGATGGCTGCAACTGCAAACAAATCGAGCAACATGTGACAGCTGGCAGATGAAAGACAGCATACCATCCAAAGCTCCAATGCTTGGAGTACAACTGTACGCTGCTGCAGCGTTACTTGATGATGCATTGCTGGATAAACACCACCGGCAACCTGACCAACATGCAACAGCAATCATGAACAAGTGCAATTGCCTTGCAGCACGGCATACTGTTTTGGGGCAATATAGCTAGTCAAGCCGTAAAACTATTACGTTGGTGACTTTCTCTGCAATGGCCGGCAGCTTTGGTGCATGCTACAGCAGGTGCAGCCACAATCGCTGACAAAGATGTGACTGTCCAAAGATGAGATCGTAAGCAGCTAGCAGCGCACAATGACTTTCTGCATGATGCCTGTCCTGCAGATCTTGGTGACTGACATGTGATGTGCTAAACAGGTATTGTGCTGGTTGATTGAGCAACAAAGCATAGAATATGGACAGACAGACAAACAGACAAAAACAGACACTCATAAATGCATATGCACCATGTTGAACAGTCATGCTGTGTAGAGATCATATAAGCAACAACCACAGCACAGTGTGACCTAGGCGCCAGACATGTCTGCCTGATGAATGCATTTTTGTTCATGGATGCATGCCAGCAGCGCATGCCACAGCATGACTGAGTCTGTTTTCAAGCCAGCACCCAAGCAGGACTTGTGATGTCCCTCATCACTGCTCATAAGATCCAATATGACTTGACCACCTTCTGAGGGGGCTTGTCCCGCACAGTCACCCACAAGGCAGTGAATCAGTCTACTGCAATACTTCATCACTAATTGGCAATCTAGCAGAGACCTGGCAATCATCAAGTTCTTTAAGAAGACTCTTTCCCACACCTGCAAGGTATCTTTCATGTGCTATGTTCTTGTACAATGCTGCAGCTTTCAACAGATTGACATGTCAATGAGCAAGGGCAGCTGACCCAAAAACAGTGCAGTTCAGCAACAGACCGCTAGCAGAGAGGCTGCATTGTTGAAAACAACTCTCTGTGACTGCCCATACATGCCAGTACAACATGTTGCTTACCACTGAAATCACTTTGAAACGGCATGTAACACACAGGGACAGCAACACAACAGATGCGGCTGTGCATACACTCACTAGGCGCGGTAGTTGCCATGGCAACAGATGAAAGCAGCGATATGCACAGCTGCAAGATCAAAATCACTGCAAGCATACTGAACTTGATGGCTGTGGCCGGAGACACTCACACTTGGCAGACTCAGTATATAACCATCACACACAATGAACACTTGGTCACTCACCCACACGGCAGTCAAATTAACATAGCTGGCAAAGACATCTAGAGCTCACACCATCAGGGCAATTTGCCACCACCCCAAGTCCAGCAGATACGCATGCCCCAGGGAGGGGCAGGTAATGCATCAAACCGAGGGAGCAAGTTGTGCACAGAGCATGAGCTCTTCCTCATGCAGACTTCTGTGACTAGTCTAGTGTGTAGCAGAAGCACCCACACAGCACACAGCCATAGGTTGCAAAATACACCAATGAGCGCTCACATGAAGGCTTCAGAGGCAGCACCATTTGATCCTTGCAGATGCTGGCAGCACATGCGACACAAGAGTTGACAATGAACCTTTTGGGAGATCTCAAGCATGGCACAGAAGCCATGCTCAGTCAGCAACTGGCATACTTTGAGAACAAAGCTGACCAAGGCCCCGCAAGGAATGCCGCTTGCTGTGCAATCGTACCACTTCTAAGCCTTAGAAGCGGCTTGACTTGTTTGTACAACAAAGCCTCTCTCACACTGTGCGCTGGCAAACAGTGCAGCAGGCCTTGTGCCTCTTGAGGCTGACTCAGCACAACACACTCAAGAGAAAAAGTAAATAGGGTCATTGACTGATGGCGAGAAAATTTGAAATCAGCGCTGCTGGGATGTCTGGTGGAAATAGTGTCTGAACAGTGGTCTCTTCGCTCTTGATATTTGTACCCTTGCTTGGCATGTGCAGGGACATCAGTGCTGCCCTTTAAGCTGAACTCTCAAGCAGAAAGGCTAGCTGCATGCAGCTAAACACCGTATATGCAACACTTGCTGCAATGAAATTTGTTTGATACCGTATCAACGGTTAGTTACCATCATTCCGAATTCTGAGAGAGCCATCAGACACTTGAACCCCTGGGCCATGTCATCACTATGCACACTAGCAGCAAACAGTACAATGCACCAGACCCACTCAGCTGTCAAAGTTGATCCTGACAGGATCTGGGTCCTGTTGGGCATCTCCGCACCTTGACACCTGTCCTCGCACCCGGCCCTGTGAATGTTTTAAGGGTGGCACCTGCTGCTGGTGGCACCTGCTGCTTAGTGGTCTCAGTGATGGTCTAACAGGCAGCCATGGACAACCTCGGGTCAAGGACACTGCTGATGCTTGGAATGAAGGCCACCGCGCAAACATTGACATGCCTGTGCTTGCGTGCCGTTTCATACATGATGTCGACAGGCAAGCTCTTGCCCTCATACAGCACATGGTGCACAGCCAGCAGCCATTGCATTGCTGATTTGATGCTCGACAGGCTGTAGCCGGTGAGCTCCAGCAGTTGGGCGTCATGCAGAGGACATCCCACCAATAGATTAGCAGATGCAAACACTGCTGCAGCAACCTTGCTTGGGGCGCAGGGCACCAGTTTATACTCCAGCAGGGATGCCTCTGCCAAATACGAAGCTGTGTAGTACAGCCTGCAGATGAAGCCCAAAGACCAGTCACGCATCTAAAGTCAAGCAGACCAGCACAGACAAGGCCATCACAGCTTGAGCTGGTAATCTGCATGCTTCAATTGTGGCAATTTCACAGCTTACAATGGGCTAACAAATGTACCTTGGGTCAATGGTACAGCTCCCCATGTAACTGCCGAAAGCAGTGCTTTCTACGTCTCTCGTGAGGTATTGCTCAATCTGCTGAAGCTTTCCCTTGTATCCGTCAAATATTGTGCGCAGGAAGGTTTTAGTGGTTGGGTAGGGCTGCATGCGGTACTCTAGTGCCTACAGCAGCAAACTGAAGAAGTTAATCCAGGGTGCCATTGATGTGCAATTCACAAGCACAGTGCTAAGGGCACTGAAATGAACAGCCGCAGCAGCAGTGTCATACGGCACTCAGTGGCACAATCTGCATTTAAAAAGGTTTACATCGTATGTATGCGGTGATATGGTAGATTCAGATTGATAATTCAGCAAGACGCATCTCCAGAAAGTTGCCTGCATCACCTTCAAGACTAGTGCCTCCATATCTACCAGAAGGCTCCTGTTAGCAGTGGCAGTGCTATGATGCTGTGCAGCAGCCAAGAGCTGTGCTGCTGATGGCACCAAGCGATGCTCAAACTTAGCCGCAAGCCACAAGCATGCCAAAGCAGCTGCATCAAGCAGGATGTGCTGCACGGGTGCGGCAGCAAGGAAGCGGTCCAGACAGGTCACACCCAGGAACAAAACATCACTTGGCAGCTGCAGCTGTGTTGCTACACGCGTCATGGTGTCAACGATGGAGGCTCGATCACCGGCTGTGATATTTTGCTCCGGCAAGAAGTCACTATTGGGCCTGCTGGCCCATCCTGCCTGCACAGGACGATCGTAGAAAGGTAGAGTGAGTGCTATCTTGTGGTAAGATGACCGCAGGCCCATCAACCCATGTAACACTGAGCTCTCTCCTGATGTGTTCAGGTCAGACCAGGGGCGATCATACTAAAAAATTATATCTTATCATCCCTGGGTCAGACTGACCTTTTCTGCCCCAAGCATGTCTACCATTGCGCCAGGGAGCATCGAGTCCGAAGGTAGGATTCGGACGTCAACAGCGTGTTTGACCAGTGGTGACGGGTCCTTCAGACTCTCGTCACAACCATGCATGCCTGGAGAAACAATTCAAAGCTTGATGAAGACCTTGAGAGCTGGTCATTCACGTTTGTCGTATGCGCTACTGGTACGATCGCGCGCTCACCTGAGGAGGGACTCCAACAGGTTGCCTTGCAATCATGCTGATCACGTTGGTAACTAGACTGCAATAAAACGTGAAATAACCAGCCGGACAGCAGTCAACTGACCAATGCTCTGTAGGACTTGGAAGATGGTATATCATCGGCGTCTTTGCGGAATAGTTATTTCAACGTCTTTCTGTGGGAAATGACCAACCTGCACGCTCCCAACGTCGTTGATTTGCCTCCTGAAAGAGTCATGACCAAGGTGCTTGCTACTCGCTACTAATCCACACATGCTTGAGATCTTTATTCTGTCCTATGGTTTTTTCTAAATGGCTACAGGCCACAAGCATGACGGTAAGTTGTCGGACAACGAAAGCTGAATATTTGTCGCTTCCGCCAAGCGCTAAAGCTATCCCTGCCAACTATCACCATTGCCACCATTATAGACGACGGCACTGACGCAAATTTTCAGCCGGTTGTCAGACCGTGGCACCGATAGTCAGTTAAAAACGGGGGTCTCGGGTTTGCAAACGTCTACTCTGCCGTTTGTCTCAATGGTGACGTGAGATTATTTGAGAACCTTGTAAAACGAGGATTTCAGTACCAATGGCAGAGTTTTATGCGGGGCATTGCACGTACAACTCGTAGCACGCAGAACTTCATGATGATCCGGTCAGTGATCTGTGTCTGTACAGCCTGGATGTGAAAGAGATTGAGACCATGCAACATTGCATGCGCTGTATGTGTGCAGTACTTATCAGCACGGACAGCAACCAACAAGAAGTCTGCTGAACCTCATGTTTATGCTTTGCATGTTCAATGTGAAGCTGCAATGCCTGCTCGGCACACCCCTTGCTCCAGGCTGGTGCTGCTGTCCAATACAGACAGAAACAATGTGGTGCTCGTCGATGCACCCCTATTAGCGGTGGAGGAGCTTGACTGTTATGGCAACAGTACCCCTGCTTACACGCACCATGTGCTTGAGGGAGTATGCTGCAGTGCACTAAACTTGTCACAAGACACCAACTAATTATAAGCAGGGGCATTTGTTGTACTTTACTATCAGTAGTCTGCAAACTCTTGGAGTTGGTTGGACCTGACACCTGCTGAGCTGCCAGCTCTGACTGAGCGCTTGGACTGCTTTTGGCACACACAGACATCTTACAACTTGTGTAAATAAGAGATAAAAAATACATGATGCAATTTGTCACCAAATGTCTTATCTGTTGATGAGGTACATTATGACTAACACTGATCACGACACCAACATGTCTCATGGGCTCGACTTCTGCTCTGTCTAGCAGTTCACCATGGGCAGAGTCAACATGTGTCCAGGTGGCTCAATCAACAAACGGCAACCAGGGACCTGCAATCCTGCGGTAAGGCAGCATCATGCCTTCCACAGGAACAAGGGACCCTCCTGGGCATAAGTGGCCACCAGATTCCTATGGGGATGGTGGGCTATGCCAATGGCTTCCTTTTCGTGCACCTGTTAGACACAAAGAGGCACTATTCAGCAAGGCAGCAATACCAACATGGGGTGCAAGTTCCTTGTACCTCAACAGCGACCGTGCATCAGGATCACATGGTCGATTGTGATGTATTGATCAGGATCACATGGTTGATTGTGATGTATTGATCAGGATCACATGGTTATTGTGATGTATTGATCAGGATCACATGGTTGATTGTGATGTATTGATCAGGATCACATGGTTGATTGTGATGTATTGATCAGGATCACATGGTTGATTGTGATGTATTGATCAGGATCACATGGTTGATTGTGATGTATGCATTCCAGGGTTGAAAGGCATCAGCAAGCCACTTCACCTGCATGATGTGCTCTAGTTTCCCTGTTGCCACACTGAAACAGTAGAGCACATTGTCTTCACCCAAAGCATATGCCCACTCTCCACGTGGTGATACAGACATGGCACAGAAGTCTGCAGCAGCATCAGCAGCAGGTTGACAAATAAATCAGCGTGCACAGGAGGCTTACAAAGACGAGATACACGCACAATTCACGTAAACAGCAGCGAATCGCAGCCTGCAGCATGGTGCCCGTGCTGTTTTCACGTCAAAGCTGGAAGCATTGACTGCCCAGTGCCACATACCTCCGCCATCTCTCTTTCCTGACTGCATTGCCTTGATGACCTGGCCGCTCATGTTCATCAGGTACAGGCTGCTGCTTTGGTTGCTGACGAACAACTGCTCCGGATGCAGTGGGTGCAGATGTATGCTGTGGATGCCGGGGTCCTCCTTCTCGCCGATTGCACCACTGTGTGGAGGTCTGGGGTGGAAGCACGGGGAACATCAGAACCATGCAGATGAGCCATTCAAAGCCATCACAGCATTGCAATAGAAACACATGCATTCAGAAAACATGCACCCCAGGCGTACTGGGCTGGGACTGTTCATACAAGAATTGTGACACACCTGAAGCCATGAAGTTGCTCGCATGTTTTGGCATCCCAGATCCGTACAGTGCCATCACTACTGCAGCTGATGACTTGACTGCCGTCTGCACTGTAACATACATCCTACAGGCCATGGCAAACAATGCTTTTATGGCAGTGCAGTGACCAACAGGCTCATGCCTGGGATACTTGAGGCTGCTGTGATAAACAATTTGCAGGTGACAGCTTGTTGCTTGTGTAAATGCCATGCACTGCCAGCAGCATGCACAATCCTAGCAGTGAAGCCACTAGGCACAACCACACCACTCAATCCAGTGTGAATTAGTCACTCAAGTACTACTGCCACAGCCTAGCGGTTCAGCCCTGGAGTGATAAGCAGAACTGGTTCCATGCACTGAAGAGCAGATGGGGCCATACAGTGCTCGTTCAGTTCCCCTAGGGCCCTGCTCTTACCTGCACATAGCTTGTGTGCCCTCGGAACTCTTTCAGCATCTTGCCGCTCTTCAGGCCATGCACCCGAATGCTGCCGTCATAAGACCCACTCAGCACCTGGAGACATGACAGTGCATCAGGGCAACATGCAGGGTGAGTGAGCCGCCTGCACTCAGTAGAGGTACACGCTTTACTATTCAGCCTGTGGCCTCACATCGACCGACACAATGCCTGCCAGCCATAAGCACTGATATGCCATGCCACCTCATAACATGCATGCACTAGAGTATTATGGAAGTTCTGGGACAGTTCGCAACAAACTCCTGTCCCAAACAGATGAAAGCAGAACAGATTCCATCCTACCTGTGTGCCATCTCTCGACAATGCCACACATGTAACACCCTGTGAGTGCGCGTGGTCAAACCTCCTCAGACACTGCCCACTGCTGACACGCCACACCTTGATCTTGCCATCCAGGCTGCCTGGACAGCACACAGGGCAAAACAACAGCCATGCCACACTGCCAAGCTGGCGGGATAAAAGCATTGACTGAACAACAGCAGTGGCGACATCATCCTGGAACCACTTGCCGGGTACAGCGCACACACCAATGATGGGCAAGCAACCGGCAACGCGTCTATTCAGATGCTATTCTAGTCAGCTAAGTTTCTGAAAGCAGTAGGCCATGCTTGGGACTGCAGGCTCAGAGCCTGCGTCACAAGTCGAGCGGGTCACAGGAATGTTTCATTGTGCAGTATTCACACTCTAAGCCCTGCTGTCACCCTTGCTGCTGTCCACTAGGTGCCTGCCAGCTCACCTGACACCAGCACCGTGCTCTCTCTGCTGAAGGCCAGGGCCAGCACTGCCTCATCATGCATCATGAACAACTCGTCTGCCTGGTAGGTCAGGTCCTTCTTCAGCTTGCCAGTCACCGGCTCCCACACCTGCAGAACCAAGGGCAGGCCTCATCACTTGTGGTAAAAGATTCTGGCCATGGAAACAAGTGCATAGCAACAAAGAGTGCTGCTACGGTGTGCACTGCAGCAGCAGGGTTCAACACAGCACGCAAGGCCAGTGCTGGGCAAAACCCTCCACACAGCCCACTCATCCAGCACTGAACCCTGCACAGGCCACTGGCTGCGCACACCTCAATGAAGCCATCTGTGCTGCCAGTGACCAGCAGCGTGCCATCTGGAGAGAAGACGGCCACCTCGGGGTGCGTCTTGGCACCAAATGTGACCTTGGCTGCCAGCTGAGTGGGGTATGTCTCCACCTCGTCACGCTGAGAAGCAGCGGTGCCTCGGAACAGGTCATAGGCAGTGCCAGGGGGCAGCAAGCCCTGGCTCTGCTGCCTGGAGGGGGGGGGGGAGGACAACAGGCAAATGAGGTAGACACAACACCAATGAAGAGAGTGCCACTGCTGCAGTGTGCTCGGAGGAGTTGTGGCACCGCTGTTTGCCTCATGGTGGCAGCATACAATGCTGTCATGCACGCCCATCAGCACACAGCCTCACCATTTGACTGCTTGTCCCACTATAGACATGAGGCGTGACGGTGGCACCATGCACACCTCCTGGCTCAAGCTGTTTGCCAGAGCTGCTCGTCGCTTCTCTTTGCTGCTGTTTGCCCCATACAAGTCCCGCAGGTCCATGTAAGTCCGCCCGCACAACTGCTCAAGCCGCGCATACCGCTCAGGATCATCAGCCTTCAACCGCTGCAGTACCTGCACATGACCATGACAGGATGCTTGGTCTGAGCCAAGACTCAACTCAGCAGCAGTCAACCAGTAACCATCTCAACGATTGTGTTGCGGGCTACAGCTCATGTTGCCCTCCACCCAGATGTATTTGATGCAGAGCTTTGCTGATGGTAAACTGATGGCAAAGGTTCCAAAGTTGCTTATGGCCCATGCATAGCTGTACTGCAGTCATGAAATAGCGGCACCTGTGTCTGTTTGAGCATCGCCTTTGCCGTGTCAAGCTCCCGCAGCTCAACCATCTCTAGCACAACCTGTAGAACAAAGGTAATTAAAGGTGCAGTCGACAGCCCAGAAATCTACAGCAGGATGTCTTGTATGTTGCATAAATGCAGTGTGATGTACAGCATTACGCAACCAACTGCATCTGTCTAGTGGAGCTGTGGGTCGGTGGCCAGCATGAACAATGCATGAATGCTACCACCTGCTGGCCTCATGGGCTGCTAATGGGTCCTGGTTATTGGTGCTTAATAATGTATAACTGGTATGCATGATGACTGCTGAAAGGCTGTCAGCAGCTGCTTGTTGCTGTAAAGTTTCACCAGAGCATGAGGCTGACCTGTTCATAGAGGTTCTCCAGCTTGGAGCTAGGAAGCTTCAGCTGTGCTATTTGAGGGAGCAAGATATCCCATCTTCCAGCATTGATGTCTGCTACAAAGGTCTCTATACTATCAACAGTGTTTAGAGACACGTGACACTCGTTCTGCAGCAATCAACATTGAACAGTGCACTTGAGAGCAAAGACGAACTATCCTGTTGCATATGTGCCCATGGCTCCATGGATCCCAGACCAGGCCGTCTGTATAGCAGGTATTTCAGTTACAATGAACGCAACAAAGTAGCTGCCATTTTGGCGGCACCTAAGGAGATCAGCAGACTCACCTGAAGTGCATTGAAAGACTCAGTCAGGCCATTCTCTTTACAGAACTGCAATATAACCTTGATCACACTGCAGATCCACATCACGGTCTGTGAGTATCTTGAGTGATCACACGAACCATCTTTGAAACACGCTTGCTGCTTACTCTGTAGCTTCAATCTCCAAAGACATGTTGGCGTTGGCTGACAGCTGCAGGCTGCTGCCCTAACTCTGCTGCCCTCACTCTGCTGCTGGTTATCCTTGGCGCCAGCGCTCGCGTGCAGAGCGACTCCACCTTGACTAAAAATCCGTTCCCAATTCAACCATGTTATGCACCGCCACTGGAGACCAAGACAAGGATGAAAGGCAAAGGCCACGTCTGATGAAGTGATACTGCACACTAGACGTATGACCCAAACAGCGCCTGATGCATGCTATAGAAACGAATATTGAGAACAACCTGCTGCCGCTGATTTATCTATGGACTTTGGCGGGTTTCTGGAATGACATTCTGCGTCGCCTGTGGCATCGTCCGCATGCCTCGGATGTGCGATCATCATGGTCAATAGATTTCTTGTGTTCATGATTGATTAGGATCTTGTGCAATTACGAAGAATCACACGGCATCATGATTGACTTGCGAACGGAGTAACTGCAGACACAAACGCACAGCCATGAGGAGGCTTGTGCTTGCGGGTATACTTCTTATCGGCACACTGTGCTTTGTGTCCTCTTCGACAGAGCCGACGGACTGCAAGGCTCTGCTGAAGGAGTTCTATCAGTTCAACAGCAAAGAAGCGGCCCCATACACTGGGGACAACTTGGTGTACTTTTTGCACATTCCAAGGTAGGGGTGCAAGGTGCACTTGCCCAGTTGACTCTGAAAAGCGCCATCGCGGACTGCTGCTATTCAACCAATAGATTGATTTTTGCTGCTGTGCAGTTGCTGTTCTGCACTCAGCGGCCAGCCATCAAGCTGTTGCAGTCCAGTCAACTGTCATAATGATGCAGATGCTTAGGAGCTGCCAGGTCACTGTGCAACAGACAAGCGTGTCTGCAGCATGTGCTCACTTTGCCATGTCTTGATTGTGTGCTGCAGGACAGCTGGGCGTACTTTCCACTCCTGCCTATTGCGCCCAGGCACCCCAGGATCAAAACGTTGCCCAAAAGCTTACGATCACCTCAGAATAGACTTTAGTGTGCCGCAGTGCTATTTATTGTCCAGCCATGACGATTTCAGCGTAGTTGAGAGGCTACCAGACAACACAGCAGTAGTTACGCAGATACGTGACCCAGTTGACAGGTTTCTGAGCTCATATGAGTTCGCCATAGAGGTTGCAGCGAGGCAGTTACGACGATCCAAAACGTATGTCAAGCCCAAGAACAGGGTTGTTACAGATGACGTCTGGCCATGGTCTCATTTAATACCATTTTTTGTGGACGACATACAGCCCAAGATGGCGGCAGCAAAGGCTCAGCCGCTGGAGGCACCAGGTGCGCAGCTGCAGCAGCAGCATGCATGCAGTAGGCATTACCAGTCATGGCCAACAGCAGCAGTCATAGCACCCACTCAGCACCTAGCTGCAGCCAGCTGAGTAGCAGTGCAGGGCTGCTACCAAGGAAGAATTTTGGCTGATGGGCAATCAGCCAGAAAAGGAGCACCACTGCTGCTCTGTCAACAGACTGTGCGCCATACTGCAAGAACTATTATTGCAGTTGCAAAGCAGTCACCAGCTCACAAACAGCCATGTGCAAACCATATCCCCTGGATAGCAGGGCTGATAGTGCTGCTGTTCCCTCTTGCCTCAACAACATACACTCATCTGTTCATGTTGACAGGAGTGTGGTCAGAGCAGCGAACAGACGACGGCAAGATTTACTACTGGAACAAGTTCCTGAACAGTTCCAAATGGACACTTGACGAGGAGGAGCAAAAGAGGCTGGTGCCAAACCTTGACGCGTACGACAACCAGCTCTTCATGCCGCTCAAGGAGTTCATGAAGCAGCCGATAGCCCAGGAGCTTCTGCACAATGGCGAGCTCATGCAGGTCCTGGGCTTGACAAACTACAGCCATTGGGACAAAGCAGCAGACATGCGCAGGTGCATACACAAGGACCAGTCCATAGCAGACGAGCTGTTGCAGTTTGCGCTGCGGCGGATAGAGAAGTTCACGCATATTGGTACAACAGACAGGCTGCTTGAGAGTGTGGAAGCAGCCGCGGCTTCCCTTGATATGTCACTGGATGACCTGGCTTATGGAGCAGGAGAGGTGCGGCCTTGAGCATTTGCCGTCTGGACACTTGAAGCAACACAAGGCGCCCAGTGAATTTTGTGTGTTATGTGTGAATTTGGCATTGCATGCCACATCAGCAGCCCCTACACCAATATAAGCAAAACCCCCAGACCTCTGTTTACATGCTTGCAAATACCTTGCCTTGACACCCCGCATTCCCGCTGTCTTCCTTCAATGCTGCACTGTTGCAAAGCAAGATAGGATCGCTTCCAGCCTTGGGTAGGGCGGTGTACAGCATTGCTGACAGTTGTACCCTGCACCTGCTGCTTGTTGTGCCAGGCGCCTGCAGCCAACATAGAGGTGGCCCGCACGTTGACCTGGGAGGAGGCCATGAGAGCAGGGGAGCAGCCAGTGACACCTGCAGATAGCGATGATGGTGGCAGCTATGGGTTGGATGCACCCGTTGACCCGCCAGACGTGCACCAGCTGGCAATGGAGGCACGGCGTAAACGACAGGTGGTGTCACAGAAGCAGAGAGCATGGAATCAGGCTGTGCAGGTGAGAGACTTGGACCACATGTATAGACAGCATGGACATATTTGATCTTGGCCTGTCATTGGTGTGTCAGCCCACACCAGTTGATCAGCTGCAGCCCCTGGCAATCGCAGGCGTCACCGCTCACCAGACCGCTTTGCCTTTGCTGCTGCAGAACAAGGCTGACCAGGTGCAGCTGCGTGCGCTGCGGGGTGAGCTGAATGCTGCTCGTGCAGAGCTTCATGAAGCTCAGGAGCACCTGGTGCAGGCACGCACTGAGGAGGCCAAAAAGAGGCAGCTGGTGGAACAAGAGGAGCAGGAAGGGGACAAAAGGCTGAGTGAGTAATACAGCATCATGTCACTGATCATGTGTGCAGGGCCCACAGGCTCAGCAGCTGTGCCAGCATACTATTCACTTCTCTGTGACATTCACACTTATCAACAGCTCCTGAATGGGCCAACATCAGCAATGGTGGTGACATCTTGGCAGTTGAGGTGGTGAAGGAGCCAGTTGGGCAAGGTGATCACTCAGTGACAGGGGGGTCATAGCCACAATGACTTGACTTTGTTGACAGGGGGGGCCAGGCTGCGGAATGATTTTTGAAGTGCTCCTGCCAGTGCACATATCACTTCTACAGTATGCTGCTGCTGCTGCCAGCTGCAAGCCTAGGGGATGAGTTCCAGCGCTGTGCGAACCGGGCGCAGACCCGAAACAAGGGCCGCAAGAAGAACAGCTTGCTCAACCTCCGCCTGAATGATTACCGGCAAGTATACTTTGCCAAGGAAGACAGGAAGGCGATTCCTGAGGCACTGATACAAGAGCTCAGGTGGGTGCAGGGTGTGCTGCTGTTACATAGGCAGGTGTTGGCTGTGGGACTGTGAGCGCTGTCAGCGGATCTTTGCAGGGCATCCTGTTGCGCTCTTGTTGGCCTCATCAAGTATCACTTTTCACAAGAATTAGATGACAGCAGCGAGGCCTGATCCGCAGGTACACACCCCCCGCGCAGCAGCATACCACTTGCTTAGGTGTGCTGCAGTACTAGCACTGTACAGGGTATTTATTGAGAGTTGCCCCACACGGCGCATTTGTAGTCCTCGTACTCCTTGTGCTGATTATGCAGTGGCTTTTCATGTTTCCAGGGCCTTGAATGCTTTGGATTTGCAACTGCACAAACGCGCTTCGGAGCTTCTTTCTGGGAAACGACAAAAAATGGAAGCTGAGAGTAAACTGCTCCGGCTACACTCGCCAGTCGAGGCTGGCAGTGATAACAAGACCAGCAGTAGGCAGACTCAGCATGTTCGGGGTAAGGTCTTGCAATGAACTTAGAGTCAACAACATGATTGGCAGCGATACAACGGCTGACATTGCCCTCAACTTGCTGGAGTGCCAGTATCAACCGGCACACACTGTTGTTAATCAGTTGCTGTATTGCAATCTGGCGTATGTTAGCAGTGCCTTTGCTTGTAGCACCATACAAAACCTACTGCCAACACTTGTCCAGGCATACGTCCGCTTTCGCCTGTAAGTGAATCTGTGAGACAAATGCTCATCGCTGCACACACTGTTGTTAATCAGTTGCTGTATTGCAATCTGGCGTATGTTAGCAGTGCCTTTACTTGTAGCACCATACAAAACCTACTGCCAACACTTGTCCAGGCATACGTCCGCTTTCGCCTGTAAGTGAATCTGTGAGACAAATGCTCATCGCTGCACACACTGTTGTTAATCAGTTGCTGTATTGCAATCTGGCGTATGTTAGCAGTGCCTTTACTTGTAGCACCATACAAAACCTACTGCCAACACTTGTCCAGGCATACGTATGCTTTCGCCTGTAACTGAATCTGTGAGACAAATGCTCATCGCTGCACCATGTGGGATTCCTCAAATTGTCAGAACCTGTCCTGCTCATGCTACTAACAATATCCTAGTAGGATGTGATCAGACGATTGCAAAAATACATTCAATTTATATTAAGGATCTCGTTTGGACTGTACAGGATCTCACTTGGACTTGCTCATGTGCTCATGTGTACCTTGTGTTATGCAGTGCGCCCTTGACCAGCCTGCACCCTCAACCCATCACTGATGATGCTGCACTAACGATGCCTGCCCGCAGATGAACTCAAGCTCAAGCATCATTGACGGTTCAGCAGCGACGTTGCATCTTCATCCACTGGACAGCAGCAGCGCAGGGCCTTTGTGGTACACTGTTTTGCAAACACGAAAAGCGCGCTGAAAATATATTGACAGCATTGTGACCATGATTTAAGTTGTGTTCTTTGAACAGAACACGTGGTGTGAAGTGGCACTTCGGACGCGGGCACACTTCTGTCCCTGGGTAAGGTCACCCTGCGGCCGCAAACGTTCGTTAGAGCATCTCAAATACGCTTGTGCATGCATCTTTCGTTGATGACACTGATGATAGGCCCAAGGTGCTTATAAGTAAT
The DNA here is from genome assembly GCA_018290735.1 of Coelastrella sp. MACC-549. Lineage (NCBI taxonomy): Eukaryota > Viridiplantae > Chlorophyta > Chlorophyceae > Sphaeropleales > Scenedesmaceae > Coelastrella > Coelastrella sp. MACC-549. The sequence goes on along the minus strand of JABEVS010000063.1, from coordinate 154,038 downwards.
TGCTGGCTGACAATCCTCTAGGCTGAGCTCGTCGACACAACACAGCATCTCCTACATGCAGAAACCGCTTTCCACCACAAACAGTGGACCGATGACTGTGTGTTCAGATTCCAGCGGCTTCAACTTGTCACTAGTGGTAGGTGTAACCCCGCAGAACGTGAGGCCCAAGAAGAGATTCCAGAAACCGTGACGCATCTAACTGCTGGAACCTGCACCCCGCACAACCTCACGCAGAGTATTTTTAGTGCGGCACACCATGCCTAGTGCAGACCGTGCATTCTGACGTACGCACAGACGCAGCCGTACCTCATAGATTGTGCTGTGACCCCTACAAGCCAAAAATCAGCAATGGCTCGCAACGCATTTGTTTTCCTGGCTATTGTTTGCCTGGTGGCAGGCGCTACAGCAGATAAGGCAGATCCTGCAAAGACAAAGCCCGCTCCTTCATACCCATCACTCTCAAGCGCTTTGACAGCAGCGGCAACGGCCCCTCAACTGACCACCCTCCTTGCTGCTATCAAGGCTGCAGGCGTTGCTAGCGCTCTCACACCTAGTAAGTTGTTCCCACCAGGTTGCTACAGGCAGTGGGTGGTAATCAAGCTGGTGTGTGAATGGGGATGCATCACCACACATTGAAGCTGGAATTTGTGGTGTAGATGTGGCTGACATTGCTTTTGTCAGGTACTGCTGCAGTGGCAGGTTGCTGTAATGGCACCTCGGGTTGTGGTTGCCACAGCTGCATACCTGTCATTTCCGTGATGGCACCGTGCCATCACCGTCTGACAACAGGGCTTGTTAACAACATACAGAAAGAAACACACCATCAGACTGATCTGCTGCTGTTGCTGCTTACCCAGACACTACCTGGACCATCCTGGCCCCCACCAACAAGGCCTTCCAGACACGTCTGGCCAAGCTCAATGTCACTGCTGACGCCCTGCTGAAAAACAAGGATCTGCTTGTCAAAATTCTGTCTTATCACGTCATCCCATCAGGCGCTGTGTACAGCAGCCAGCTGAAGAACAACCAGACCGTGGCCACTGCCCTTCAGGGTGCGGAACTCTACTGTGCATAGCCTTTCTGCATGCGTTATATGCAGAAACAGCTGTTATGCATCACAACGAATTGAATATCTGCCTTGTGCAGCAGCCAATCTGCTGGTTAGCAAGATGATGTGCTGCAACCATCCTTGATACTGGGCTGTTGTATGGACCAGCAAGTTGGAATGAATTTATAGTTTATCAACAATCATCTGCCTTGCCTTGTCTGCATATGAGTGTCATGCACTTTGTCATCTTGTCTGCTGTCCTGTCTCTGCTGTTATAGGTGCTACCCTGACTGTGAAGATCTATGGCAAGAACGTTGCCTTCAAGGGCCCTGTCAACAAGGCCAAGGTGGTTGTGGCTGACATCAAGGCTGGCAACTCAGTGGTCCATGTGATTGATGATGTGCTGGTCCCACCTGGTGTTGTCAGCCCTGAGGTGGCACAAAAGTGGAAGGCAGGGTACATGTCCAAGAAGGATGCCTCTGTGAAGAAGATGGATAAGCCCTAAACCTGCACCCTATGTGTAGATAGCAGAAACGGAGCTAGTATTATTACGCTGCGACCACAGCTTTGACTCTTTTTTGCCCACCACATTGGTGGCTACAATTGCTGCACACTAAGCCGACTTTCTGCTACTGGCTGTAATTACAGCATGCACATGGGTTTTAACATCTCTTTGACAGTAAGTCTGGATGTGGTATTATTGTACATGTGTATGCGAGTGAGCTCTGCAGCATTCAATGGTAATGCATGACAGGTGAGATAGTTGGTGAGGTTCTGAAGGGATCGTACTGGGTGAATGTTGGCAAGAAGCCAATGATCTGAACCCAACCAGCACTGGTGGTGAAATATACTGGTAGCAGCGTGCTGTGCATTGCATAATAATTTTCTGGCAGCAGCGTGCTGTGCATTGCATAATAATTTTCTGGCAGACAACTGCTCAGTAACAAGGCTACTGTGAATTGTTGAATGAAAAGGATAGGGTGGGCTGTGACAACATGCCCTTCAATGGATGCATGATATGTTTTACTGTTGCACTGAAAGTCGTTAGGCTGTGATGGGAAAGGATATATGAAAGTATGGCATTTCCTGTCGAAAGGGCAGACGCTGTCTGTTGCAACGTAGATGGCAAGTGAGCAGAGAATCAGGAACAACATCTGCACCAACCTGGTGCATCAGTAACGTTGTCCGTGATCCAGAAAGTATTGACAGTATACACTGTCATGTGCAATTATTAAGCACTTCTGGCGCTATTTCCCGAGGACTTGGCTGCAGCTGTGTCCAGACTGCAGCAGCATCACCACTACTGGAGCTGTGTCAGTGGCACTGACACAGCTGCCACAGGCAAAAGGCGGCACACATGGTGGTTCAAAGGGTGAGGCTGCAACAGTGGTTCAAATCACCTTGAAATTCCCTTGTGGCCCGTGGACTGTGCAATTGCCATAGCATGCAAAAAACTCATGGTAATAATAGTGATGCAAAGCATGCTCCATGTCAAAAGTCACAGAGGAGTCAACCCTTGAGGGCATCATCAGCAGGGTGTTGCAATTGCACTCAGGGCTTTGACTCAGGCGTACCAGGTTTTGCTGAGACATATCATGCGCGTCCTGTGCCGAAATGAGATGGGAGACAGTGTGGAAACTGTTAATAGATACTGACTGATTGTGCCTGCAGTGTGTTTCTGCAGGACTGACGTGTTACAGCGGATGCAGTGGTGCTTCTTATCTCGAGACGCCCGGTCACCACCCTGGGGCGCCACCCCCACGCAACCCTGTGGTGCTGACCCGTTTCTCTCTTTTTTACAGGTAATACTTGGTGCAGGACTTCGGTGACAGCTGGATGGACAGCCAGAACAGACGACAGGCACAAGCATCATATCAGGGTGGCGCCCCCAACGCATGACAGCGCATTTGCCATAGCATCTCAACTTGCTGCATGGCTATGTTTCTTTCACATGGGTGGGTGGCTGCTCACCGCCCATTGACAACTTGTCAACAACTTGAAACCGCGGCGCATATGTAAAAGAAATTGAGCCATGCAACAAGCGCATATGTGTCGCCAACACAATACCAGTGGCATTGTGTATCATACGCAAGTTGCTTCGCTTCATGCACGTCATGGACGGCCCATGTGTTGCTTGGTCATTGCCAAAACATGGCAAGCGATGCAGGCTGCATTGACCGCCAAGGCCGCCTTGACAGTATCAAACAGGATCTTGGTGTGCCAGCGTAGCTGAGCCATCAAGTGCTTCTCCCAAGGCAAGGGGGACATGTTGCTAGTTGTTCATGCATGTTCGTCGCCTGATCACCCTGGCTTGTATGCATGAGACCCTCGGAGGTTTGACACCACCTGAGCCTATTGAAGGAGCTGGCAACAGGAAGCACTCAGGCGAACTCAAGTGAGGTCGTTTATTGTATTTTACTACTGTCTGAAAACACCTTACACTGGACATAGCTGGACAGCACATCTGCTTTCCGACGAGCATTCTTGCTGTTGCAAAAGCTCAGCCGCCTAACTGACAATATGATGTGAATCAGGTGTGCACTGCTGCAATGCCTCTGATGTGGCAACAGGTGACTGAGCCTCAGTCACTCTTGTTGAACAAGACCTGGCTGCACCAGTGATCAATGCAGCTATTAATAGTAATATTACTACTATATATATATTTCTTTTACTACATGCTGTCCTGCATAAGCTGCGATTGCTCCACAATTTATTCATCATGTCAAAACATGTAAATTGTAGTAGTAAGTAAACGAAATTTAGCCATGCAGCAAGTTGACATGTAAGAACCTGCCAGTCAACCAACAAGGGCTGTTGCAGTGATGCGGCTGAGTGTCTCCATTTGGGACACACAAGGAGTGTTCGCCAGCCTAGGGTGCCTCTTTCACCCAATGAGTGCTAGCCAGTGGTTGCTGTTAATGTGGTGTGCCAACATCCAGCACCAACTGTACCGTGCAATCCTGCATTGATAAAATAATCAGCTATGTACAGCTCAAGAATTCCTTCAGAATCCAGGACACCTGCTCAGCGTGCAGGGTTGCAGAAGGTTGCCAACCAGCAGTCCCAGCCCCTCACTATCCTTCTGACCGCAGCAGATGTTTCAGCTGCAAGGTGTGCATTGGACTCTCGCATGCTCAGTAGTAACAGAACCTTCTCTCCTCATGGGAATGTTGTGAACTGAAGAACCTTGTTCACAATGTCAAAACCAGTGGGAATCTGCAAGGCAACAAGGACGGGGAATGTAAGGAGAATGTGACAGGTGTGTGGCTATTATACTCCCGCTGTCAGTTCAGTTGATGCAAGAAGATTTGCAGGACTGCACACTGGCATCAGGCCGCCAGTAAGCAACATGCTGGACTCACAGTCAGGTGAACAGCCTGCTGCTGCAGCACAGATATCTTCTTTGGATGGCTTACCTGCCAGATGAACAATCCAACATTGAGGGCGTTGAGTGCAATGTGTGCATTGCGTGCATTCTGATTGCCCTTCTGCATTGCTGGCACCAGGGCAGCTGCCAATGCCCACAGTGCCACAATGGCTGCACCAGCAAACAGGTGGGGCCCAGGGAACAGCTTGCCTGCACACAAGATGACAGGTTATGATGTGGGGCCTGCATATGTCACTGCATCAGCTGGAAACCACGGGGATGCACTAGCTGCATTGGTGCTGTCTTAACCTGTTTTCAGCACCAGCAGCAGGGGATGGATGCATAAGCTGGATTGCCTAGCTAGCTGTCCCATGGCCAGCAGTGCATAGTCACCTGTACGTGTGTATGTGTTGAGGCAGCCCTCAATGGCGATGACCACACCAGCGCCTAGCAACCAACTGCCTGCTGCAAAGTGCTTGTCCCTGTAACCCCCAGCGACTAACTGCTTGCGTTCCTGCATTGAGCACAGAAGACTGTCCTGTCTGTGCCATTGGCACGGATATACTGCAAATCAAATGACCGGTACATCCGAATACACCTGTGCAATCAGTCCTGGCTTTGAAAGCAACGCAGGTCACTCCGCTGCAAGATACTGGACACCGTGTACTGCACCATGCTTTGCTGGTCAGAGCGCACCGTCAGCGATACGCACCTTTTCAAGAGCCTCAATCTGCTGAGTCAATGGGCTAGCCGGGGCTGGTTCGTCTCCCGTTGGCTTCGGTAACTGGGCCTTCAGAGCCTTGATGTCATCGCCAACAGTCCTCACGCGCCTCCACTGCCAACCAAGGTATCCCGCATACCCGGTGCCAAAAAACAGTGCGATCATCACAATGGGATGTATCAGGGCGGCGGTGGTTCCCTTGAGAATGTCATGGCCCTCCTCAGCAAAAGCTGAACTGACTTGCAGCAAAAACGGAGCTGACACAGCTGCACCAAACAGAGTATGTGTGCTGAGATTCTCTTGTTGCTTCACAATCCTCAGCTGTGAGGGCTGGGCCACACACTTCACTGGCACTGAAGTGAAGGCCCTGCCCACACGTTGTTGCACACGCGAGAAGCGTGCGCTGCCGAAGGTAACACGATGAGCCAGCGCCATTTTGACAAGTTGTCTAGTGGATGGAGCGTCAGCATTATCAGCGTTCTGTGAGCGCTGTCCTTCTCATAGGTGCAATGCCGTAACACTGACCGTACAACTGACCGGACCATGATGCTGAGGGTGATGCACTGGAGGAACGACGAGCTTATCGTCAATCAGATTGGCATTGTCTCTGTGGCCGCTTGCCTAATCAGGGTGCGAAATGATCGCGAGCGAGAACTCACCAGTTCACCAGTTTGAAATCCCAGCGTGGCACGGCGGCCCTTATTATTGTGACGTATACATTCCCTTTGTTGTGCCTGAGAAAGTAGCGTCTGTGCCCCATACCGGCCGAGAAGGTTGAGTCAAATAAGTCACCTCCATAAGTCTTCACATCTGTACAACATCCATCAGTCATATGGATGGCGATTTCAATCTTTGACCTGAAACAAACATATCTGGAAGAGCCTTTACAAGCGTCAGAGCTTCATTATTGCTTTAAAGTGCGATAACATCGTGTAGACAGCAGCAGAGTGCTTCACTACCTCTGAGCAAGCAAACCCTGTTCTGATAGGTTGGACTGCGAGTTGCTCATTCAAGCTGTGCTTGGCATGCAGCTGCATCTGCGCACTAAGCATTGTATTGCAAAACAACCGATGTTAAAAAGGAATAAACCGTTTTTGTGAGGCCTTGCAGGCCAACTGCCCCCATGTAGCAGGGACCTGTGCTGTGCAGAGAGGATCACTACTTTTAGGTGTATCTCCTGCGTTCCTTATTGGGCTGCTGCGCTCTTCTCGAACCTTTGCAAGCTGCTGTCTTTATTATTGCAGAATGCACAGGAGCTAGGAGCGCTGACAACCTTGACAGCCTTGCAGCTGCTGAATGTGTCATTCAACAAGCTGAGCCACCTCAGGGGCGTGCAACGTCTGACCAGTCTGCGGCACCTGGATATCAGCCATAATCAGATCACCAGCATAGAACAGATCAGTGCCTTGAGGGGTCTTACTAGCCTCTATGCTGGTAGTAATCGGATCCAAGTTGCTACAGCACTTCAGGATCTTGAGCAGTTGGAGGTGGTGGCTTTACATAACAATGACGTGCACAAAGCTTCAACTGTCATCGGACTGTCAACCCTAGGTTTGCTCAAGCATCTGACCCTGGCCAGCAATCCAGTATGCAGGCAGGACAATTGGCAGCCAGCCACAATTGCGGTTCTGCCTAGGCTCCAGGTATACTCCATAGCTTTCAGAGATGTGCATGATGCACACCAAGACAGGGCTCATGGTGGTACACACAGGTTCAACAAGCAGCAGCCATCCATGCATCTTTGAAGTGTCTGATAAGTCTACCAGGCTGCCATTCTGGTGGACACGTTCGTGCTCGAGTCGGCAGCAGCTACTGTGCTGGTTGGGACAGCCCTGCATGCTGGCAGTTACATACAGCAAACTTGCACCCTGCCAGCACCCTGCCATGCCTTGTCAACCCTGCTGGCCCATCCATCAGGTACTGGACAGCACTATAATAACTGAAGCCGATCAAGTTGCAGCACAGCCACATGCTTCAATATGGAGGCAAGCAGTTGAAGGAGGGGATACTAGCTACAGGAGCATGAGAGAAAATGGCAGAGGTGGTAAAGGTGGTGCAGCTCCCAGTCATGGTGAGCATGTGGCTGAAATCAAGCCAGCATTACATCATGGCGCCCCAGCAGGGCTACTTTGACTGTTGTCTGGTTCTGTGCCTGCGTGCAATCTTCAGCTTGCGCCTGATGGGTGTTGCTCACCGTGCGCTTCATTAACTAATCAGCTAGCAGGCGAATATGATTTGCCCCTCAGGCATGACATTCCTTTCATCTGGTGTAGCACCTGCTGGCAGTGATCAGTTGAGCCTGCTAAATAAACCACAGCGCATGCATGACACAGTCATCCACCAGAACTCGGTGCTGCTGTGTATCCTGCTGTATTAGGCCTGTGTGATGGCAGTAAGCAGTTCAGCAATCCCGAGTGCTTGATAGTATCACCTGTGGCACAGGAAACCTCAGCAGCAACAACAGCAGGTTACAGCAGCGAGCAAATCAAAAACAGTGCAGGAGTCCAGGTGAGCGCCAGATAGCAGAGGCAATGAAGATTGACGTGGCGTTGCACCAGGCAGCAGCCATGGTCTGCTTCTGTCCCTCAGTCATTTCAGCCCTGACCTGCTCAACATCCGCTGGCTTGTTAATACTGCCCATGATCTCTGACAGCGTACTGCAACCTGCTTTGAGACGGGTTGCGGCCAAATAGCTGCCATGCTGTGGCTGCTTGATCAAATGGAAGGCTGGCATGCTCTAACATAGAGCATTTGTTGTTTGGAACAAACATGGCTACCGAGGAAGTGCAGTCAGGCTGCTGCTGTTGGCATGCAGGATGTTTGTGCTCTGTTGCCATCCATCCACGTCCCCGTCCTCAAGCCCAGTACTCTGGTGCATAAGCCAAAGCAGCAGCAAGCCGCATCACTGTATGGCTGGAATAGAGGTGGACCTCCAACAACTGTACACAAGCAGCGGTGAGCCACAGCTTAGGTCAGGGGCAAACTTTGCCCCTGAGTAGTACGCACACTCAGTCAGACTCTTGAAGGACAGTCAATACTTGCCAGCCTGGCTGAGCTGTTTGGAACAAAGTCTTGGCCGCCTTGAATAGTCAACAGGTGCACTTTCTTCTTCCCTGCAGGCTGCACAGATCTTGCTGCTCTTTTGATGGTTCATTTGAAACCACTGATCTGATGACTGACTTGTATCACTGATATTGAAAGCTGTACATGCTCTGGTAAACTTTGTGCGGCCTCCGATTGCCTATCTACATGAAGCCACAGAACAGTGTTGGCATGCTTGCAGGTACCAAGGTACTTCAGCCATTGCAGCAGCGGTGGAGGTGCGCAGTGATGGCAGTGCAGCTATACAGTGGCCAGATGGCAGTATGGCGGCTTCCTTAGATGTAGAAGCTGGCATGAATGGGGCCTATCGTCTTCTGGCGATGTACAGGAGTGTTACAGGCGTTGCAGCTAGCTTTGACAGCACTGGTGGTTTTGTGCAGTACCCATCTGGCAGCCTTATGCTGGTTTGGAACAAGAAGGATGGCACTGGGACATGCTACAGTCCTGACGGCATCACTACACACAGCTTCAACAGCAGAAAGTAGGTGGTACCTGTTTACAGGGACTCAGTGCTTGTCTGATGTACCTGCCAGTTGGGCACTGTTACATGGCGCATGGGCTCTGTCACTGTTACTGTGAGTTGTTGGAATCGCGGACATACATCAACAGGTGACCTCTTGCAGCTTTCATCCGGTCTTCAGGCTGCTCTGTTTCACTGCTGCTCGGTGTTGGATGCACCTGTGCTATCTGAAACATGCCTTTTGAGCACAAGCTGTGGGACAATCTGCAGGAAGTCACTCGGCCTCAAGCAGGATGTGGAGCAGCAGCTGGATCAGCACTACCGTGTCCTGTTCAAGGCCAACACCTTTGAGCTGCAGCTATTCTACGAGTGCGAGGGATGCAGCATACGTCTCAGCCTGGTACATGGCGCCATGTTGTCAGAAGGGTCTGCAGCAAGGGCCCAGGAGGTTCCAGCAGCTGCAGTTAAGGCATCAGTCAAGCCATCAAACACAGCAGTAGAGGGGGATGACACTCAGGCTATGCTGGCGAAAGCTCGTATGCTTCTGGCGACTGACTTCGGCATTGACATCACAGCTGAGCCCATCACAGCTGAGCCCATCAAGCGACTAGTAACAGACACAACAGCAGCCAACTCATCTGTCGCACAGGCTACTCAACCTGCAGCAAGTGCTGAGCAGGCTGACACTGATGAGCAAGATGATGATGCACAAGCACTCTTAGCACGTGCGAGGGCGCTCATGGCTGTTACTCAAGCCAATATGTGAACTCATGAACTACGGTATTGCCATGGGACCCGGGTCTTGTGCGCGCATGCAAAATATTGCTGGCAGCTAATCCAGGGCTTGAGAGCATGCGCAGATTGTGACCCCTTTTCATCAAGTCGACTTGTCCTAAGTTCTGGCATCAGTCGCGATTTTTCCAGCATGTTAGAGTGTTAGGCACATTGGATCAGCAGTCCCCGAAGCTGCACCACGCCTGCCAGCACGTTTACGCTGGATCTTGCAGCATATGTTGTATGCTGAGCAGCTGGGTACAGTGGCAGAGAGCGGACGGTTGTGGCAACTTGTCAGTCAGATGGGAAAATGCGAGGCTGTGTAGTGCATGCGCCTGTCAATTACACGCAAAGACAACTTGTTACGCCATCCTGGTCGCTTATCAGTCCAACGACAGCTAGCCTAGCAGCAGCAGCAGTAGCGAGTCCCTACTGTGCCAGAGGGGGACCCAGGCACCAAAGACCTTGCACTCGCAACTGCCATGATAGTGTCGTAGCCTCAGCCAGGAATAGGAAAAACCGACAGGTGACAGATTCAGAAACCGAGCAGCTGGTGGATGAGCCCCAGATAGACCTGAACAGAAGGGCAGAGGTGATCAGCACACAGTTGCAACTCAGGTTGGAACATGTCAGGCCTCTTGTGCGTCAGAATCCCGGTTTGGCTTACATCCCATTGGACAAGCTATGCCGAAGCTTACCCTCTTTGGCGCATGCATTGAGTGTGCCACTGCGTCAGGCCTTGTTTATGGTGGCCAGGCAGCCTGGTGTGCTGGATGCAGACACAGACCAGCTGGTGCAGCAGTGCAGCAGCTTAGCAGCAGCGGTAGAGCTGCCAGATGAGCAGGTGATGTTCATGGCAGCTCGACAGCCCTTCTTATTGGAAGTTCCTCCAGCTAGAATGGCAGCAGAAGCCCAGAAGCTGGCAAAAGCGCTTGGGTGTTCAATGCGTGGGGCGTTACAGCTGCTCAGCAGGCTCAGCAGCAACGAACTCAACTATGTGCTCAGCATGAGCAGCAGCACAGTGCTGCAACGGTTGCCAGAAGTACTAGAGGCTCTAGGGCTTCCAAGTGACAGCACTCGGCGGCTGGACATGCTCAACCTGGTTGCCAAGAACCCTGGCCTGTTAGCAGCGTCCTTGAACGACATTGGCCGCAGCACGGATGCCCTTCTTGTGGCATTCCAGCACTCCGCACCAATGACCTTTGCTGCAGTGGTTGGCAAGTGTCCTAGCCTGCTGACGTACCCGGCAGAGCAGTTATTGGCAAACTATCAGGGTCTGCTAGTGCACCTGCAGGTGAGACACCAACATCAGCAGATGCTGAGGGCTCGGTGGTGGAGGACCTGGGTTGTGCAAGTGTCACAAAAGCAATGTATGCAGTGTACCACATACCAGTGCTATGCCAGAATTTAACACTTGCTCCTAACCTAGGCTGTTGTATGTGCATGCAGGTGTCTCGGCCGGTGTTAGCACGTATGTTGGCCAAACACCCACAGCTGCTGCGGTCAGCACCAGAAAATGTTGCTCATAAGCTACGAGCCATGGCATATTACATGTACCTACCACAGGGCCAGGTCATCAGCATGTGCATACGGCAGCCAGCGCTGCTGTCCAGAGACAGTGAGACATTGCAGGCAGCACTAGCTGGCCTGCAGCAGCTCTTACAGACAAATTACCAGACAGTGGTCGCAGCAGCAGCACGTGCACCTAATTTGTTGCTTTGGCAACCTGGCAGCTTACGTGACAAGCACCTGCTGCTGCAGGAAGCTACAGGGCTGCTGCCTGCACGGTTGAACATGCTACTGCTGCAGCAGCCAGGGCTGCTCACCCTGAGCCATGATCAGCTCAGCAGCACCCTGGTGTGCGTGCAGGATCACCTGCAGCTGACAAGGGCAGAGCTTGGTCAGCTGCTGTTGTCAGACCCAAAGCTGATACTGAGAGGCGGGCGAGTGCTGCAAGAGCAAGTGCAGGACCTGCAGGAGTATCTGGCCCTGCCAGCTGCCACAATTTCTCAGCTGCTGCGCCGATGCCCTGGTATTATGGCAGCTGGATCAGCAGTCTGGTTAGCAAACATCAGAACACTGTTAGAAGTATTGCAGCTAAACCCTCAGCAGGTGCAGTCAGCAGTCTTAGCACAGCCCAGTCTGCTGCAGAAGCAGCCAGCTGAACTAGTGGTAGCAGCTGGACAGTTGGCTCAATTGGTGGGTCGGCATCATCCGTGGCGGCAGGAGCTCAGCAGCCTCAGCCAGCAGCAGCTGGAGGTGGTGCTGCGGTTGAGGCGCAAGAATCTGCTGAGACTGGCATACCTGCTAGACACTTCGCAGCAGACTAGTTTATACAAGGACGCGCAGCTGGCTCTGCGTAAGGCAGACTGGAAGCGTCGTCATCCCCACTTCATGGTGTGGCTGAGGAGGCAGCAGCAGTCACCAGTTGGCAACAGGGCAGAAACAAGGGCCAGGACTGGAATAGATTCAGAAACCATCAGGGAACAAGCCATGGGCGGACAGCAGCACAAGGATACGGGGCAGCATCAGCAAACAGAGGAGCAGCAGCAGCATATACAGCAACATGCAAGCAGCCAAGCACTGGCGACAGCAGAGAGGCAGCAAAACTGGCAGTCCCAGGAACACCTAGGGGGCCACACACGGCAGCACATGCCAGTCGTGCAGCAAAGAATGCAACTGCAGGATGTGCAAGCTGACAGGCAGCAGGTCAGGCCTGGTGCACCTGATCAGCAGCCTGCACCACAGGTGACGGAGGCTGAGTGGATCAAGCGCAGTCGTGTCCCAGCAGGAACGCAAGTGAGATGATGTTACACACACCATCTGTCAAAGATGTAGGCTGCATGTGCTCTGTTGCTGGCGTGAAATAAGCTGCACTGCCAGCTGATCACCGTCAAGTCTGGTGAATGTGTCTGTGATTGTGCAAGATCTGGCGTTTTTAAAAGTGTAGAGCAAGTGTTTGTGAGATGCTGAGCGGGCCGTGGCAGCTGCGGCAGACCTGCCTCCTAAGCTTTGTTGCTGTCATTACATGAATGGGTACAAGGCAGCAGTAACAGACTGCCGTTACGTTGCATGGCCCTGCGTCCCTGGTTCAGTATGCCATGGCAAATGCGCAGCATCTGAGTATTAGCAACTCATTGAGCAAGCAAGCACATGGAAGATTGTGACATGCTTAGCACATGCAACAATGGTGTGGCCAAGTATGGCCCAGGCCATCAGTATGGCATAAGCAAGCGTGGACCAAGCTTGTGTAATAATCATTCACTTTTGTCAGTGACAGCTGAATTTGCCACGAGTGCCACGAGCTTGTCGTGCGCAAACAGTGTGACCGCTAGATACAGCAGATATGTGGGGCACAAGTATGTGCCATGAAGGTGGCAGGTACCACCACCGGTGTACGCTATTTTAGGCAAGCTGCATGCCATGCCGCATTAGCAATGGCGCCACCTGGTCACCAGGGTGGAGGTCCTGCTTCTCATCATGGTGTAGTTGTAGCAGAGGCTTACTAATGATGCGAACATGGTGCTGTTGTAAAACACCCATTACTGCCTAGATACCCTGTCAGGTTGTTTGCAGGCAGTAGTATAAATGCAGTAAATGACCTCACTTGAGTTCGCTTGTAGTAGCAGTAGTGGTTGCCCTGTTGAGGTCGCTTGAGCGCTTCCTGTTGCCAGCTCCTCCAGCAGGCTGCCCAGGTGATGTCCATCCGGCAAGGGTCGCGTTCATGCAATGCAAGGTGACCAGATCACGAACATGTTGTCCTGTACAGGACATGAACAACTAGCAACATAGCATCTCAACTTGCTACATGGCTCAGTTTCTCTTACATGTCACCCAACGCATGTCAGCGCATTTGGTTTTAGCCCTTCAACTTGCTGCATGGCTCAAATTCTTTTACATGTCACCCTTGCCTTGGTCTTGCGTTGGACCACTATGTCAAAGAGATTGAGGCATGCAGGAAGTTGAAACTTTCAACAAAGTGGCCGTGGAAAATGCGCTGACATGCATTGGGGGCGCCACCGGTGGCAGGTACCCTGATATCATGGTGTGATGCCTTTTCCTGCCTTGGCTGTCCATCCACCTGCCACTGATGTCCTGCACCAAGTAGCATCTGTAAAAAGGAAGAAAACGGGTTAGCACGGCAGACCTGCGTGAGGGCAAACCCCTATGTTCTGACTCAGCAGCGGCTGCGCTGATCATTGGGCGGCCCGAGACAATCTTAATCAATGGTCAGCCTGGAGACAGTCTAAGTGCAATGTTGCAGCAGATCTTAGCTGTTTCTGGCCTAGATACAAGTATTCAAAATGCTCTACTTCATAGTAAGAGTTATAATCACACATGACAATATACTGGCAGTGTTGAGAGCCTGGTCAAGGCCCTAAGAAGAGCCTCTGCTTAGGCTACCAGTCCTGGCTGAACTGAGCTTGTGATTATATGCTCGATGTGATCAGGTCCTGGGGCAATGCCCAATGAGCTTGTGATTGGCTCGCTAATGGGCGGGTTGCACTCCGTGTAACTTGCAACTTTTCACATTGTAGCATCTCAACCTGTTGCATGGCTAACTTTCTTTTACACTGTTGCTGTTCACTTGCACTTTGTACACTGTTGCTATTTGAGTCCAACCCTCTTGTGCTGCTGCTATAGCATGCTACCCTATCATGTTCGAAAGCCACAGGTGGCCACATCTCACAACAACTGCTGCGTGAGCGCTGTCATATGCACAACTTCTGCACACTGGTCTGAGATTAGTTGCATAATCCGGGAATGCATTGCAGAGCCGCGTACACCCAAATTACCAAATTATAGCTTTCTTTGGCACGCTTGACGTTATTAAATCAAGCTCTCCGGGCTCCGTCATGCGGACGTTTACCCCAAAGACGGGCTCGTTTAACCCAACAGTACGCAATGCCTCCATTTTCCTTATGCAAATGTTCAGCACATTGCCACAGTCACTCATTGCATCTAAGGGTCGTGATGCTGTGTACCCAACCATGCTGTGCCCAACCCAACGCCAGCCCGCGTCCCTCCAGCTGATCTTTCAATGCAAAGAGCAGGAAAAGGATCAAAGAAGTTTGGAGCTAGCACAACTGATGTCGGATAGGACTGACGATTTGTGCGGAATCAAGGATAAGCAATGTGCTGGAGTGCAGCGCATGCAGTTAGCGGTGATACCTTCTTCCTGGTGTTCAATTACATATCAGTTAATATACATCTCGGCTCTGGTGCCAAGATGGGCTGGGCCTCACAGGCTATGACAGAAGCTACCTAAATACTCGCGAGCACAGCGATAGCATGGAACAGGTATGCAATATGAAGTATATAGCACCGGCAATTGTTGCTTGTGAGCCTGCTCCTTGCATGTTGCCCACCACAGTAGCGCAGAAAGTATGACAGCTGACCCGATACAGCTAACATAATGGGTTGCTCATTGTGATGCTGCAGGACCTTGATGGTGACGAGGACATAGGAACTCCAAAGGCTCCCCGGTTATCCTGTGAGGCTTCTCACGATAGACAATGCCCGGGGGCCCCAACAAAGGGCAGTAGCTCTCAAAGGCTGTTTCATGTAAGTGACATGCTGAATCCTTAACTATCTCACAATACACAGTTGTTCAGCCAATGTTCTACTCGTCAAATGCACCAACAGCCGATGTCACATTGCTGGCCGGGTATCACTGCATGTGTCTGAACAGCATCATCAATTCTTTACAGAGTGGCCATTGTTCGCCCTCCAAAATATGTGTCTGCTGCTCTGTGTAGTTGTCTACAGAAGCACCAATGCGGAAGCTGGACTTTTCCACCGGCATGGAATCACCCAAACAGCAAGGCTGTCCTTGCATACACTTGGAAACACAGACCAGCTCCATTAACCAGTTACTTGAACTGCAACAACCACAGCCCTGGCTCCAGCCCCAACCAACGCAGCAACTTGCAGTGCCTCAACAGCAACCCCAACAAGCGCTGCATTTCCAGCAGACTCAGCAACACCATCCCCAGCCAACTCGGCTGCTGCACCTTCAGCCACTACAGGTCACACCTCAGGAGCAGAGCTTACAATGGTCTCCTCAGCAGCAGCACCCGCAACAGCAGCTGTGGTCGCCACAACAAGAGCCATATTGCTTGCAGCGATCACTTTTTGGTCAGCCACAGCAGCAGCAGCAGCAGCGCGATCCTGCTCATCAACAGCAATTTGGGGGCTTGTGTTCCATTGCAGGCACCTCTGAGTCCTGTCCACAGCAGGTCAACAGCACACCAGCCAGGTTGTTTAGGTGACACATCCTAGGTGACACATCTGACCAGTGGAGGCAAGCACTGCTGCTCCTGCACAGTGCACTTCTGCCATGTCTGTGCTATGCAAGGTGAATAATGCACCTGAGGAAGTTAACTGCTGCGGGTCTTCTGGATGCTTCTGAAGCCGATTAATCGTTGTGGTAGACACCTGTGCACTCTTTGTATGGACCACATTATTGGGTTGCTGAGGCAAGGTATTGTAGTGATTTAGCATGTTGTTGATGGTTGTTCAGTTGCTCTGACCCTTGGAGCACATTCAGACATGAAATAGTTAGTGGATGCGCCTGTGAGCTTCTTGGTTGTCAAGTTTTTAGCTCTGCCAGCAGCCTGTGTCTGATTTAAAACCAAGGCTGTACCAGCATCAACACTCTTGTGAATCATGGGATGCAGCAAGTGGGAACTGAGGGTTGGTGCTATTCATTGTAGAAGAAGTGACAGAGCTTATGCGACAGGTCAATGCAAATGCACTGACTCTTGGTTGCCGCAGTTTGCAGTAATGCAAAGCTTGGCGCGTTGCCATACTATTACTGCATGAGCCAGCTAACGATCTCACTTGCTTTTCGTTTGAAACCGGCTCCAGCAGGTTGCCTGACATTTGGCACCTAGCAACCTTGAGGGTTTTGCAAGGTCTCTAGAAATATTGCAGCGGTTTGCGGACGGTCTGGTTCTGCGGGGGATACATTATGCCAATTTCCTCCTTTTCCAAGGTAACATCCGGTGTAGAACGCTGGTGGCAGCTGGATGGACAGCCAAGGCAGGGACAAGCCCTGAGGGTTGCGCCCCCAACGCATGTCGGCGCATTCCAACTTGGTGCATGGCTCAATTCGTTTTTACAACTCGAGTTTGAACTTGCACGAGCCTCATAAAGGTGAACTTCAGCCCGTCAACTCACACGACACAGCATCAAGCAGAAGATATTGGCGCAGATCTGCTCTCTAGAGTTTGTACAGCTGATACCATGTGGGTATAGTCTCACTGCCCTTGCATGCTTTCTGTCGACAATCATTGACCTTGCAACAGCTGCTCTGATGCAACCCCAGCAGCAACAGCTACTGCACATGCTCCTGCTGCTCCTGCTGCAACTAAGCTAGCAACTGCCCACTTTGGCAGTGCTGCAGCTGTGACGCTCACTGCATGCATCACAGCTCTCCATCCTGTGCTGAACTCAGCCACAACAGCATTATTTTGCTTAAATTGTGTCACAGCTTCTGCCACAACTCTCTGCCGCAATTTAGGGCTCAGTTGCTTGCCTGCTGCTGTTACTGAGGCGCGTAGTGCTGCAAGCTTCTCACCTTTGTCTGTTACCTGCGGTAGACAAGCAGACACGCAGTATGTCCTCCATGTTGCTTCAGCCCAGTGCACAATATCTCAGGTGGCTGGACACGTTGGGCTTCAGCACAAGCCACAATAGGTTCTGCTGATGCAGCGCACTCGATGCATAATAGCTGCAACGGGGCAAGTGTGCAAAAGCATAACACAATGGTAGCAGCTGCGGTCCCCCCCCCCCACCCCTGGGTCCCACAGATCTTATTGAAGGTCCTTTGGTGTGTGGTGCTCTCAGACTACTCAGGGCAGCTCATGTGTTGTGAATACGCCTCCATGTAGACTCACAGAAAAGAAGGCGAGCCCTCTGTTGTCTGGCAGCTGCAGGTTCTTTTGTATTCGCTGTGCCATGAAGCCAAGGAGTATGGGGATGTACAGGCTGAAGGCGTATGGCAGCAGTAACACTGGGTCCTCATCTGCTAATTGTTGCAAGTGGTCAGCATAAGCTCTGGCTGCTGCTGATACAGGAATCTTATCACGCCAACCAGGTCCCAGTAGGTGCTCCAGGTCCTGTGGGACAGTCGGCAGTAGCCATCACCTGGGTAATACATTGTTGTGCCATGAGGAAAGATGCTTGACACATTGTTATGTAATGCAACTGCATGCATTACCACGATGCCTGATCACTGCAGTGATGATTGCATTGCACCACCGAAGATCTAATAACCGCTGCACAACACCTGATCCGTGGAAAACAACGAGTACCTGCTGCATAGCTGCTGCCCTGGGTGGAATGGTTGATGTGACATCAGTGACGCTGGCCAGGGCTGGCACATGCTTGTGCTCAGCTAATAGGTCCTCGAGCTTACTGTAAACCGGTAAGAATGCACTCAATGCACGGCCATAAAGCTGCGGGTCTGTAAGGACCACTACTAGCTTGGACAGGATGAGAGCGTTTGCGATATTGTGATGCCTTCTCGTAGCTTGCCGCATTTCCAGCAGCAAATTGTAGTTGTCTGTATCCATTTATGGTCGTCTCCACCTTGGGTGAGGTGCAGGTGAGAAAATTATACCGCACGCAGGTGCCAGTCGCGACCGTCTTCACAGTGATGCTCGAACCCGAGTTTCATGCGAAGATTACGGCTGTCAAGCAATTTGTTGATCTAGATCTAAGGGTGCAGCACCCGCCTTCTGAAGGGCCGCGGGTTGAATCGGTTGAACACCTCAGTGAAACACTCAGCCCCAAGACCCCAACACAACCATGGCCAGCAGAAGGTATGGTAGGACTGTTGAACACTTGACTGCTCTGATCAGACTGAACGCGGCAGCGAAACAGGACATTAGAACCTGAAGGAGCAAGAAAGCAGGAGCAATGCAAGTTTGAAGCCACCAGTGCAAATACAAACCACAGCATCTGCAGTATTGTGAACTGCTGCGAATGAAACCTGCCGTGCTATGGCATTGAGAACCTAACATGCGAGATTTCAGTGTTACAGGCATGCACTGACCAGCCAGATCAGGCGCAGAAGCCATATGTCACCATCTATGCTCCTTCAAGCAGGATCACTAAAGAGTAGTGTTGAAAGGATTGCAGCTTGTCAGGGTAGCAACCAGTTTACTTTTCTCACGACTGGATGCCGAGCTGTAAGTGATGTCAACAATGTCGCTATTCATACATTGATGAAGACTTAATGAGCATTCGTTGCTAAACAAGGCTTCAACACATACAATTTGACAACACCATAGTCCACTGCCTCAGCAATAGCCGCCTTTTCACCTATTTTGGTACTACAGATGAGTGGCTGACAAGAAGAAAGTGCACAGATACAATGCATGTCGTCTGACCAACCCGGATCATGCTTGCCCACCAACGCTGTGCCCTGAAGCAGTGCTTCCGCTTGACATGAAGCTGCAGAGTGCTGGCTGCAATGCAACAAGACAGCAAGGGGCCAGTGGCCCCTGTAGCACTGTGCACTGCCAATGTCGTCTAGTGTCTGTACAGCAGCTTCTCAGCTGATGGCTCAAGACGAGACATCTTGGACAACTTGCAACCAGACCTAAATAGTGTCACCTGCTACCGTAAGCAGTCATGACATTAAGGTGAGTGCATTGATGCTGCAGCAACAGCTGCCTCTCTGAAGCTAGGCAATTCCTACTTTTGATCATCGCTCACTTGCTGAACCTTCTGATGCAAATAGCTATGACATTGTCACGACTCATGTATGCAGTGTATATGCACCTGCATCGCTGTATATGGTGTTTATATCATGGTGTAACATTATTGGATAAAATGCTATAGCAACTGCAACCAACAGCCGCTGTTAGAGGTGGTTTGAGAACTCACAGGTCGCTCGGCGGTATGGCATCTTCTGGAAGATGCAGGCAACAGCAGAAAGTGCTTGTGTGGGTGAGGAGATTTATTGACAATGTGTGGACAGTGACCTGACGCTGCACCCGCTGTTGGGTCTGTTCCTCTGTGATTCAGCTGGACTCCCACAAATAGGGTAATCCCAGCTGTGACAGTGGGTGATACCCCTGAAGGTTCTGCAGTCAGTGGCATTGTGGTTGATATTGAAACAGGCTGACACAAAGAAAGAGCTTGTGCTGCCTATCAAGTTGTGAGTTACACAAGTGTAACCCGCCCGTTTGCAAGCCAAGTCAGCCTTGGAGATTGGTGTCACACCATTCACTATGACAGTGAGTGCAATGAGAAGCAGGGTCGGCCTGGCAGGTCACCTGATGGGCAGTGAATCAGGCTCAGCCTAATCCTATGTTAGGATTGCAGCTGGTCGTTGCAACCATGCTGCAATCAAGCAGCAGCCAGCAAGGACAACATGTGATGCCTGTTGGGTTGCAAATGTATGACAGCTTTAGCAGTGTCTACACCTCTGTGATAGACAGTCCACCACGCAGCACACTACCAATGATGCCAGTACTATTAGTGAGTGTCCTGTGCCAAAACTGGTGGATGTTTGGTGTTCATCTCCTGCCTCTTCTAGCTACAGTATGTGCACAGCTCCGAGCTATGAAATTAGTGATTCAGTAGCATGTAAACGTTTGCAGAAAAGGATTACATACACCAAAGAAAAATGTCCGTTGTTCTGCCACTGATTGTGATTTTAAGGGCCAGGTCAAGCCCAACTATGTAGAGATAGATATATCAGAAGCATCATGCTTGAGTCAACTTAGGCTGCCTGCCACGTTGATGGATTATTGCTCCAAGCATTACTAGCAGTAGTGGCAGGCAGATTAACTTTAATCGTTACGCATTTCCCTCGTTGACTGGCTGTCCAGCGGAACAAAGGACACATAAATCATGTCTGCATTCCGGAGCTGCTGCATGGTTGATGTTCCTTTGGTTTGTAAGATGCCATGTGGCATGCATGCTAGCGCTAGACAGTAGTGAGCACAGTACTGTCGTACAAGGACTCGAGCATTACGTCCCTTGGCTGGCTAAAGAAACCACTAGCCTCTCTTATTGCGTCAAAAGGTTTGTCAACGTATTTCAGCGCTCGTTGCAGGTAGTTTGTAGAGGAGTTACTTTGCGCGGCTGTGAATATGAGCAGGCACTGCATACTTAACGCAGGCCCTGTGCCGACCTGGCCGGTCCTGGGTTTTCAGTTGTCTTATGTATACATAACCATCTAGTGCTGAGACGTTGCCACCTCTTGCGCACAATCTGCAACTATTGCGCGCGAACACACGACACCATGCCTGTACACAGGCACGGGATGCCTTCTTTTCTAGCACATCTTAGTTCGTGGTGCTCTTGCATTGAAGTATTGAATGAAGGAGGGGAAGAAGAAGATGATTACTATACAAGTGGACGTTCACTGCAGCAGGTGAGCTCAGCGTCTTGTTTGCGAGCACAGGGTGAGTACCGAATAGCCCAAGGAATAATCTATTTTGCATGAGCTACTTTCTGTCAAGCAGTCAGCAGTGCCTCACCAGCCTTTTGGCAGGTCCCGTGAAATCGCTTTTGCAGCGCCAGTAGGAATACACGGCGAGAGCTGCACTCACGATTGCCCTGCTAGCGCTGCTAAGTGTGCTTGACGACGTTTGCCATCGCAGTCTCAAGGGGCCTACATTTCAAGGGCAGACCTTATGGCTGCAGCCAGCAGGCAAGCATGTGCACTGGAGCACACCAACTACAACACAAGCAAGGAGAAATGCCCTAGCAAGGATGCCAAGTTTACTTCAGGTGTTGAAACCCCAACAACTTTGGCATCATACTGCCCTGAGGAGGATGTCAGTGTCCTGGTGCAGCTAAACATCACAGCAGAGCCTGTGAAATCAGCACCTGCATGCGAGCAGAAGGCTGCTACTAGGTCATCCTCTGAAACAGATACAGATGTGGCAGCAGGGCCAGCAACCCCCGCTTGGGGTGCGTCCAGGGCAGTGAGTCACTCAGACTCAAACAGCTCTGCTGAACCAGAGACAGAGGCAGCTGCCGCAGATGCAGTCACAGTCACAGCGGCAGTGACAGCGGCAGTGTTGGCAGCAGCTGCAGTCAAGGCAGCCGCTATTGTGGCCACAGTCATGGTACTTCCAGGCGTGATAGCAGCATCGTCGGCAGCAACCATTGTAGCAACAAACGTGGTGATAGCGGCGACAGTAGTGAGAGCACAGTTGGTTGCCCCCAGTAGCTCAACTTCTGTGCCCTCTGCAGCTGAGACCCAGCCTTTTGTCCCTGAAGACAAGCTAGTTGCCAACTCTTGCAGCAAAACATTACTGGCTGCAGCTCCACTCTTGGCGACTGCCTCACCAGCAGCGACGATGGATGCTCAGAAGACCAGCAGCCAGATGCCTGAGTCTAGCATCCCATCAGTCAGCAACATAGACAGCGGTGATGTCAGCAGCACTGCTGCTGCCAGTGGTGGGCTGTCTTTTGGCATAGCCACAGAGCAGAGTACAAGACAGTACCAAGAGGATAGGGCTGTGGGATCCATACTTCAAGTATGCCAGACTGGCAGCCGACAGCTTCAGGAGTTCAGTCGGATGGCTTTTGCAGCGGTCTTTGATGGGCATGGTGGGTGTGAGGCAGCGGAGCACCTGCAGCAGCAAGCAGTTCCACTGCTGATGTCACAGCTGCAGCGTACAGCTGGTCAGCCTGAGGTAGCCATACAGGCAATGGCTGAGCAGATGGAAGCAGAGCTCCTGGCAGCAAATTGCACTGCAGGCAGCACTATGACTTCTGTCCTTGTGGCAGACGACCAGCTGGTAGTTGCCAACATAGGCGACAGCAGGGCAGTGCTGTGCAGGGCTGGCCAAGCACTGCAGCTGACACAGGACCATAAGCCAAGTGCTCAGCAGGAGAAGGCTCGCATAATGACAGCAGACCCCTCTGCTGACATCAGCAGTGACGGGTACTGCTATGACATGAGTGTTTCAAGGGGCCTTGGCAGCTGCCAGATCAAGGCTGACCCCAGCAAGAAGGCATTCATTGCTGCAGCAGATGTTGTGACGCAGCAGCTGCAACACACGGATGACTTTGTGGTGCTGGGAAGTGATGGCCTGTTTGACCGCTTGAGGAACACGGAGGTGATGGTCACCGCAAGACGCTCCCTAGCAGCAGCACCTGGTGACTGCAAGGCAGCAGCAGAGGCACTTGTCAAGAGAGCTTTGCAGGCGGGCAGCAGTGACAACATCACAGCAGTGGTGTTGCTGCTGCATGACAGAGTCATTGACATGCCCAAGAGTAACAGCAGGCTTTTCAAGAGCAGAGCTGCACCTTGCAGCAGCGCAAGTATTGCTGAGCAATAGCTTAACAGGGCCTCAGCCGTCATAACAGCAGACAATGGCAGCTTGCAGAGATAGTAGCCTATTAGACTGGGTGTCTCTGGAATTGTACTACCTAGTAGGAACTGCTGTGAGTCTAACTTGTCTGATGCTCTCGGCACTGTAGTAAGCCTGTTCAGAAGTTGAGGTGCCACTTCTAGCTTCAGCATGGTAAGGCTTGTAGGCAGCTTAGGCTCAGCAGGCTGGTGATTGCAGCTGGTGGTTCAACAGCATATTGAGGCGGGATGGCGGGTATAATTCTGTCAAAAGTTTGTTGTGGCGTTACTGAGAATCCTGCTAGCATGCTGACAAAGCCAGCATCACACAGGGGGCACTGCTGGTGTGTGCTGTGGGTCCAGTCTAATCAATCGTTTGTCACAATCAGTAAAAATCAAATCAAGCACATGTTTGACCTTTCCAGCAATGTTTGTTTGGTGAGGCCATCTGACTCAAACAATGGACACTTTCTGGCAAAGGATTGCTGGGCTGTTGGGTGGGGGGGAGGGGGGAGGATTAGGAGGTGCTCACCATCGTACGTCTCTGAGTAGTATACTCGGCATAACTGTTATGCTCTAGTAGGGCACTGCCATTGTGGCCAGTTACTCTTGTGTTAGACTTACTGATAGACCTTTATGTGAATCAACGAGGCACTGCAATTCCAGTCATCAGTGCTGCCAGGCCGGGAGGCCTAATCTTTGTCATTGCATCACAGCCCGGGTGTCACATATCACTGCCAAGTTGGCACGTGGTTACTCAAGGAACTGCACTTTGTGCAGCCAAGGTCTGGCTGAATTTTGAAATCCTGAGTGACACCGTCTGTCCGACGGACAGTTGGCAACAGTCAGTGTCATGTATTACCAGCACGTGAGCCTTGATTGATGAGTGTCACTGACAGAATCGTGTGGGGAACACCAGTGGTATGGGGTGTGGGAACTGCCAGCACTGCTGGCACTCCTAGTAGGAGCAGCTGGAGCCAAAGCAGATTGGCTTGTGATTACTTGCCAAGTGGTGTGTATGAATGGCCTGCCATCAATGGCCTCAATCCTGAGAGGGTTCTTGATCACGGCCTTGGGGAGTCCAAGTCTAGCGAAAGTTTTGCTACTTGCTACTAAAGTTCAGCCTGAACTTTGGAAGTGCTCAGTTCAATCTGTCGAGCCCAACCTGATTATGAGTCAGTGAGTTGATCCTTGAGAGGCTCATGAGCACAAAGGCAGGCATCCAATGCCCCGGACTTGGCAAGCTGGGCGGTTGTTGGCTGTAGCAAGTGGTTGTAGTTGTTGTGGCATGTTCTACAGGCTGGCCAAGTGTCCTGACACTGATCAGTGTGGCTGAGCCACCAAATACTTCTCTCAAGGGCCTTGCGGCCAGAAAGGGTAACTTCCTTCCTTCCTTCCTTCCAGTGATAGCCTTAATCAAGGCAGATCAGGGAACATCATGATGTTTATGTGTGCGCTGCATGAGAGGCTGTTGTTGAGAGTTGGTACTCTCATACAAACAACACGACTCATGCATGACCCTCGTAACAGGTAAAACCTTTACGTGCTGTTTGTAGAGAAGACAGGAGCCAGTCATGACCCTGACCAAGGAACATTGGCACGATCATCATTCGATGATGTGAAGTCTACAGGACAACATGAGACATGCATGGCCCCACCATGACATATGTCTCCAACATAACTCCGAGTGCAATGCATGTCCCGTGCAAACAACACATCATCGTCAGCATGACTGGACGGGTCAAGCACATGTGGCAGTACAGCATGAGCAGTAGCAGCAGGCAATAAGCAACATCACATCTAAGACTTGACAGGTGAAGCCACAGCATCGTACTGAGTACAGCTGCTCAGCAGCAGCAGCAGCAGCAGATAGCAGTCAGCATGACAGGCCCGACTTGACGGGTCAATTTGCATGGGTGGCCACGGCAACAACTTGTTGCTGAGCAAACAACAATTGCAATCGACGTTATATGCAGTCAATATTCGAATCAAATTCAGATGTATACTCTGTTGCCGTTGTTGCAAGGTCTATAGAGCAAACAAACAACACTGCGTTGTTAGCCTGCTAGCCCCAGTGACACAGGCAATCAACTCATCGAGTGCAAGAGTCTCTTTAAAGGACTGTGTGATGGGTAGTCAGAGTTCAGACATTGTTGCTGTGCTATGATGCATTGTCGAATATTCTGACCAAATTGTGCAAGTACATTTACCCGGCATCGGCATGGAGGGGGGTAACATCCTGTTTACAGCAACCATCATACCATACCTGCAGAAGGCCGATTACTTGATATACATCATGCCCCTCACTGTACAATGGGACACTTAATACCCAGAGACATAGATCACCTTCAAGGCCCTGCCAGTGGCAGGGCACTTTGCACAATTGCATCGCCGGATGCTGCATTACAATCACCAGCACACTGTGCTGTTGCAATGATTGCACATGCACATGGGCAGCTGTTAACTGCTTTGCAGCTTTTACCTTCTACATGGCGTTGAGGGTTTTTCACGCGAGACAGCGCCAGCATGTGTAAAGAGTTACTATTACATTGCTAGGAGAGTCATGCAAAACTGGATGTTATGAACCTGTCTTTGCAGCATGTTGCAGCTGCTAGTACCATGCAGTAGCGTTGTGAATCCCCTTATGGAGATATGAGACAGGCTTTGACTCAATCACAACCACAAGGCCTGGCCACCGCTATGAAAGTCTGATTAACTTGCCGCCAGTGTCGGACACAATCTGACGCTGCTGACTCGCTACAGCACAAGCATGGAACATCATCATCATCCCTGGGTGGCAGCGCCTCTGCATTTCATGACTGATCAGTCTGACATGCTGAGCTTATTTACCAGCAGCAGCCAAGGGACCGCTTGGCTGGAGTGGGTAGTAGTAATAACAACTATTTGCCAGCTCATCCAAATTTTCGCATGGGCTCAATCTCCCTTGCAGCACTTGCAGCAGCTGTCCTCAACCTGCTGCAGTGGATCAACTGGCGGGTCAGGAAACACTGGTGCCAGCTGCATGGTCAACTCCAACACTGCTGAAGTCTGCATAGATGGCCCGCCAGCATTTGATCTCCAGACCTGGAAACGGCTCTAGAGATGAGCAGTAATCCTTTTTGTCACAAAAAATCGCTTCCCTCTATCTTGTCCAGCTGCCTGAGTGATGCGAGGTAGTTGAGCACCTCTGCCCGCCCCCAGCCCTCTGCACTGCTGGTCTCAAAGCAGGCAGGCAGGGACTCGTACTCCTGCAGCAGCTCCTGCTTGAAGGACTTGATGTTGATGGAGGGAGTGGGGCCCGCCTTCTTGCGCGCATCACACTTGGTGAACACAATCGCAAACGGCACCTGCAGCAGCCGCCACACAACCTATAATCGCATTCCAGCGCTGTTCATGACCTCAGTCAACCCTCAACGCCAAACAAGGAGCAAATCACGCACACTGCAGCAGCACGCGTTGAGATCATGCTTGGCCCTTGGCACACCTATCTCAACTCCTTGAGGTGCGGTTGTGACATGTTTCTAGAAACCCTCAAATAATGCAAGGGGCCATCAACATGAAGACCTGCTGGCAATAGCACCCCTCATCCCGGGGCAGTTACCTGGGCCTCAGCCAGCCAGTTGACACACTCAACATCAATCTTCTGGGGAGGTATGCTCCCATCCACTAGCAGCAGCACGGCCACCAGCGCCTGGCGCTTCAGGAAGTACTGCTTGGTAAAGTCCAGCCAGCTGTCACGAGTGGATTTTGCTGCA
Organism: Coelastrella sp. MACC-549; assembly: GCA_018290735.1. Classification (NCBI taxonomy): domain Eukaryota; kingdom Viridiplantae; phylum Chlorophyta; class Chlorophyceae; order Sphaeropleales; family Scenedesmaceae; genus Coelastrella; species Coelastrella sp. MACC-549. Next base: position 127,484 of record JABEVS010000063.1, on the reverse strand, counting down.
GTCTTGGAAAAGCTGCAGGGGAACCAAAGACACTTTGAGTTTGTGACCCTTTCTGATAAGGCCCCTCCTGTGGATCAGGACGTCAAAGGGCATGTCGTATTGCATCCAGGTGCTTCTGTCGGGCATGTGGTGGCTGCAACCAAACCTGACATCAATAGAACAGTTCTAGTCAAGCTGCTGTGACGGTGCAGTGTCCTTGAGGCTGCGTAGCTGCCAGGTGTATATCTCCCTGCAACCAGCATCTGGCAAATGACGTGGTGGTCTTCTGCCTGGACACTGCAGCACTGTAGACAAACTCACCCATAACCCGGTAAATCCACCAAGTACCAGCTGTCGTTGATCAAGAAATGGTTTATGGTTTTTGTCATGCCTGCGTAGCATTAGTACTGCCTCAGGATATTGGTCAGCTCAGGTGCCACTGCTGGCTTTGAAAATGCTGGCCACTGGAGGCAGTCTTGCCCACTGTGTACCCACTAGACCTACCTGGTTCTCGAGACACTTTGGCTAGTTTGCTGTTCTGCGTCAACATATTAATCAAGGACGATTTGCCCACGTTGGAGCGCCCTATCACGGCGAATTCCGGGAAGTCCTGGGGTGGACAACCTCGCAGGTCCACACTGCTTGATATGTACACTGACTTTTTAACTTTCGCGTTTTCGGCCGTTGGCAACTCTAGGCGCTGCTTAGCGGGGCCTTTGGCAGCTGCAAGCCCAACCTGCCGTTGAGGGGCAACGTAGGACGGCTGAGAGGCCGCATGCCTCAGGATTCTACGTGCAGATGCACAAGACGGGTAACAAGAGCAGCAAATGCGTCCAGATGTTGATGCCTGCAGTCCAGAGGTCTGTCTAGCTAGTGCATGAGACATCCTGCTGCTGTTGCTGCTGCTGCTGCTGCACAGTCAACATGTCCGAATTTTACTCACAAGCAATGAGCAGGTGCTGGAGATGCAATCAATACGTTGACGTCTCTGAATATGAGCTGCCTCAATGTAGTGTAGTCACTATTCGAGTCCCAAACTGAACCCTGACAGCACTACTTTGGCGTGTTACAGAGCATGTAAGAAACAGAAGGTCACCCTTTCCGGCTGCAATGCCCTTGAAACATCGTAACATGGCGGCTCAGCCAGATTTCATGATTCGGAAGATCTGGAGGGGCCTCAGGGTGTGCTACACAAGGGAGGCACATGTCTCAACATAGTCATGAACAGTATGACATGCTGATATTGTCATGCACGGTCATTATGTGTCAGATCCCGTTGCTACAACATTTGCTTCACATTGACGGTCAACATGACAGCTTGTTGACCAAACCTCCATGCACAAACCAAGTCAGTTGGAGTGTGGCTGAAACTTGAACCAGCACACATCTTCTGCTTTAAACCTCCACTGTGTCATACCGCAGCAGGATGCCCTCGTAGGTAAGCACAACAAGCCAGTTGGCAAAAAGGGCAGATTGGCAGCAGCACCAGCAATAGACATGGATATTATTGGCATATCTCAATAACAACAACTACTCACTTGAGTATAATTTACACGGTTATCTGCACGACACATGTGTTTGGGCTATTCTAACCACCAGAGCGCCTACTTGTGCTGCAGCAGGTCATCAGGAGTGAGGCATGATCAGGGTACACTGAGGTCAAATGCTTGCTGATAGTCCCTGGCTCGCTCCTTGATTAGCTGCGCCACCTGGACACCGGTCAACAGGCCCTGCTCTGTGATCAAACCGGACAGGTAGCTCAATGACACAGCCTCAAAGTACACATTGTGAATGCTGATGCCGCCTGGGCTTTCAGGATTGCTGTCGGTTGTGCTGGGTGGTGGTGCTGCCTCTGGTGCTGGTGAAGCGCTTTCAGCAGACTCATCCTGCGGCTGACTGTGTTGCTGCTTGATCAGGTGCTGCACCTGTTGCACCAGCTCCTCGGCCCAACCCTGCAGGAGCTCCCCACTCTCCTTCTCCTCCTCACTCCCTGACAGGGGGGTGTGGGGCAACACAAATGAGGACACAGGCCCGGGACAGACCTTCAAACTGTCAGTGACAGCCACCACAGGCACATCAGCAGCTAGGGCAGCCAGAGCCAACAACCTGCTGCCAACTTTGTTCACCACACCAGCAGGAGTGACTGCATCAGCACCTAACAGCACCAGGTCCACCTCATCCACAAACACGCCGGCCTGGGCATCTGTGATCAGTGTCACATCCAGCCCTGCAGCTGCCAGCTGGCCTGCCATCACCACGCCCTCACACAGTGGCCGGGACTCACAAACCACCACAGATATGCCCCGCCCACCTGAACCCTGACCCACATGAGATGAGCGGGAGCTTGATGCTGCTTCAGGGCCAGCACTAGGAGCAGCAGCTTTGCGACGCTGGCCCAGTCTGGCTACCCAGCTGCAGGTGTCAGTCGCAGCTGCTGATGGACCAATTCCACTGCTGCTGGGCCAGAAGTTTGGGTCATCAACATCAGCACTGTCACGGCCCTCAGCAACTGTTGAGGGTTGGTGGCCGCCACGTCCTGGCATGGGCCCCTCTGCAGCTGGATCCTGGGGCCCTGCTCCAGCTGCTGCTGTCGGTGCGGTCCCGGTCGCTGAGCTGCTTGTCAAGCCTGAGTCTGTGGTGCGGGAGGCGCCAACTGTCACGCCCACTGCTGAAGCAGAGTGCCCAGTTCGCGGCTGGTCAGCCTGAAGCAATGGTACCCAGCAGATGCAGGAGCAACACAAGGCTTGTTGAACAACTGCTTGGAAAAGCATTGTATCTGCTCACCCTGGAGCTTGATGCTGCAGGGTATCTGTGCATCAATACCACAGCAGCTGGTTGTCACCTACAGCCATACAAGCAGATAATGCCACAGGCAGTGCTTGCAGCAGCAGCTCATCAATGTACTCATCTCCAGGCCCCTGACTGTCGCTGCCATTGCTCCTAGACCCCTTACTCACCTCTGCAGGCAGTACAGGCTCTTCACTGTCTGCTGGTGCTGCTGCTGCCAGTGCCTGCTTGTGTGCCTGTATGAGTGCTGCTGCCACTGTTGATGAGAGGGATGTTGTCATAACTCTCATGCCCGGCTTGAGCAGTGCTGCCATGTTGCTGATGGTGGCCGACTGCTGTTGCTGCAGCTGGAGGGACACCTTGCTCACCGCATCATACAGAGCCAACCTGCAACAACAGCACCAGGCAGCACCCTCAACAGGGCTGCTAGCTGCACTGCAGTCTGTGTACCTGAGCCACATGCTTCTCGCACACTCTCAGCCTGAGACGAGCTGGCTGGCATGTTGTGCTGAACTTCATCATGCAGCTCCACACTAAAGCAGCTGCACACCTTGCCTTCCCAACAGTTGGTTCAAAGGCATCTGCCCTGGCAGCCAGCTCATGCTGCAGTTGCAGCAGCACACTCGCAGCAGCATTGGCAATTGCGGCCATGCTGGGGCGCGCCACCGCCATGTGGAAGCAAAAGTTGCTGTATGCCTCCATGAAACCCTCAAAGGTGGGCTGCGCTGGTGCAGGCTGCTGCTGCTGCTGCTGCTCAGCATCCGCCACAACTGCCAGGGGTGGGGATACACAGCTGCTGCTACTGTTGCTGCTGCTTGTCAGCTGCACTGTGTTCTCCTCATGTGCCAGTGCTGCCCTGACTGCAGATACCACGTACGCTGCCAGCTGTGCTGCCCCGTGTTGTCTGTCTGCCTTCAGGTAGTCAATGTGCTGCTGCATGTATGGCGGCAGCAGCAGGCGTCGCATGGTCTCTGGCAGCAGCGGCACATGATGGAGCTGCGGGATCACACTGCAATACCAGTGAGGTGCAGCACAGCACATAAGAGTGTGAAAGCAGCAGCAGCGACAACACCGCGGCACAGGCGAACAAGACACACTGGTTGGATACACTCTAGTGCTGGTTGCTAGTGACTGCTGTGACACACTTTGCCTGCACAGCTGGTGCTGCAAGGAGTGTTGTCTGCAAAACCCAACACAGTCAGCGTTGCAGCCAGAGAGGGTTGAGGCGACAAAGTACAGCCCCGCCGTCCCCTTCACAGCCTCCAGGTCACCCATGACAGGAGAGATACATGCAGGAACTGCTGCGTAGGGGCAGTTCTCTCTCTCCTCCTCCTGCCTGCTTCCCACCTTGGTGCCACCCAGTCATAGCCCACATTCTCCCAGTTGAGAGTGATCTGTGCTGAGCTGTCCACCAGCTGGAAGAGGAAAGGATGCACCAGGAACCGCCTGGGTCCATCATCCACAGGCAGCGGCCGACCAAAACACACCAACTGCAACTGATGCGGCGCCAGACTGACTTCTTCCAGGATCTGATCAGATGGCAAGGCAATGTGTGCTCAGTTTCGGCCAACTTGGCAGCTGCTGAGGAAAGCGATGCCCAGCAATAGTGCAGGACACAATTTGCAACACTCTGCAGGTACCAAGTCGGTTGTTGTTGTTGCTGCTGCTGCTGCTGCTGCTGTGTTTTCAAGCTTTTCCCTTACCTCTGCTAGGGCTCTGCCAACGAGTGACTCATTCCCCTCCACCCCACCACTTACTCCACCCCACTGCTGCTGGTAGGTGCTGACCTGCAGGTGGGCAAGGATCGCAGTTGACCAGGTGCTGTGACAGCGTCCGTGATGTCAGATTGCAAGCCAATATATGAAAAGCTACCACGTACAACAGGTATGGATACTCTTGCTTATCTGTGCAACTTGACAAACAGCCAGCAATGTCACTACAGTAGCTGATGGTGCTGGTGCGTGATGCTTGCATCTCGGAGATGCATCAAGCATGTGCGATGCATTACGATCAACTCGATGTACCTGATCACTCCGCTTGACGACCAGCAGCTTCCCATCATCCCGTCTAATAAAAGCAGTAACTACTGGTCTTCTCTCACGACCTGTGTTCATGAGCCCTAAGGATGCCGATGCTTCCTGGGAGGCCGAGTCATATACCCTACATTCCATCAGTGATCTTAGGGACGGTGGTGCAGTGCAGGTAGCACCTGAGAAGTCGACGCGCACGGGTTACCTGCAACAGATGCGTCTGTGATGGCAGGCCCAAACCCGTAGTAAGAGCTCTGCACGCTGCCATTTAAGCGCGGATGTGCATTTGGAAGCGTGCAGCGTTAGCAGACGTGGAGCAGGAGCTATCAGCTGTGCACTCGTGAATGTCGTCAAAGGCCTTGCCGTCACGAAAAGGCGCTGCATGACAGGAGCTAGTACAATCAACTTGTTCATACAGTAGCCACAAGGTTGCAGAAGTCACAGGGCTCGCCACACAGCTAGCCATTGCTTTATGTCAAATGTACTACAGTTATCTGAACTGGTCAGATGTCCACAGGTCTGCATGCACTGTCAGGGATGTGATGTCCACATCAACGTCTACACCTGAAAATTGCACGCAGCATGCTCGTGAAACAAATACAGCTTGCCTGTGTGCGCCGGTCCCTGACTCTCTAACTTACTGTCCATTGTTAGGTGTGTTGATGATGAAACGGAATACAAACTCACTCACTTGATATGCCTGAGTGTAGCAATCACAAATGAAGTGATCAGGTTTGTGAATTCTGAACAGCTCAATGGCTTGAGTCGTATGAGCGACACTGGTGCTCTGCAGATGAGCTGTTGTTACAGCTGTTGCAGCAGCTGCACGGAAAATGCAATGGAAACAAGGAGTGCTCGGGCACAACTTGAAGTGTATCATCTGTCATGGCAGTGATCACTGACAGTCAATAGTAGTCACTCAATTGCAAGGTGCCACCCGACTGCAGTGCAGTACAGTCTAATCAGCAGCGATGCTGATCACTGGTAGTACCAGTGGACAGGTGCATAAACTCATGAACAGCGGGCCGCCCATCAAACAGATGACAACCATTGCGTAGCATCATCTCTCAATGATTCAATGCAACGTGTTATATGCCATCTCCTGGCGGGGAACAGCAGCTGCAGCTGGGCCTGGTTCATCACCTCTGTCCGACAGGTGGCCACTGGCAAACTACCAATGGGTTGCAGGCTCCTGTTTAATCTGCAAAAGAGAAGCTTGCCCCCCAGTGGTGACCAACAAACCACAGTGCACTGTTACAATGGACCACACTACGACTGCTGTGCTGCTGCCTCTGCTGCTTGCTTCTGCTTCATCTGTGCTGCGTATTCGCTCATCCCCTGCAACGCACTAATGACATTGGCATCAGCCCCTGCCACCAATGCTTGGTACCGCCCAGGCATGGCAGTTTGCAGACCACCCAGCACATCAGCAAAAGATATGAAGGGGTCAATATCATCAACGGGGGTGCCAATGGGCTCTTCGCCATCATCAGTCCATTCATCTGAATCCTCCTCATCCTCTGCTATGTCACCACGCAGCATCTTCAGGGCCTGTTTGCGCAGCTTCTTCATGTACTCTTCGTCCTCCTCAAGTTGCCCATCATCCACATCATCGTATTCACCGTCATCTGCATCAAGATCCTGCAATGACCCGGGCAGCATAATCGTGGTCAGCAAGACTGCAAAGCTGCCAAAAAACGCCCGACTGATGCACCTTCTCATCCTGTCATCAAAGGGCCCTATGTATGTTGATTGAGCAGTGCACACTTGCCGGCAGCTGATATGATCCAGACTGCGGTGGCAGTGCTGCTGGCTAGGACTCTGCAAGCACCCTCAGTTGTGTATTACTAAGAGGTACTAAGAGACTACGAGAGTCTGGTCTGCAGCAGTGAATGGACAACAGTGATACGATAGTCATACAACAGCACAGGTGTAGGCCAAGCATACGGTGTAGGCGTTTTGCAGTAACATACAGCCTCAGGTGAGGCAGGCTACCTCACCTCCTCTGGCTCCTCTTCTTCCTCCTCTGCTGCTGCTTGTGCTGCTGCCTCCTGCTGCGCCTTCAGGTCCACCAGCAGCCTGACAAGCCCTGACAGAAGCTGAGGGAGGCCAGCAGCGATCTCAGCTGGCAGGGCACCATCTGGCAGACCCAGCAGCGCTAGCAGACCAAGCACAACAACCTTCTTGTCCTGCTGGCCCTTGAAGTGGGCGGGCTTGTCTCGTTTGCTGCACAAACACCAAGTAGGCAATGCATGCGAAGTGTCACTGCAGCAAGCACTCACAGCTACAAGCGCCAGTGGTTATGGGGGGCAAACTCAGGAGCATGCGCCATGTTCACTGCAGCCAAACCAGTCCACCAAGTACTGGTGAACCAGAACTCTAGCTGGAGTTGTGCCAGCTGCAAACACCTCGGAGCAGACTACTTGCTGGCTGTGGTGCTGTTACACAATTGAAGTGCTCTCGGAATCCGATACCTAGTAGACCAGCCCAACACCTACCTTCTGGCAAATAAAAATGAGAACCACATAGCAAATAGCTGCTGCAGGGCACCACACTGCTGCAGTATGGCACATGTGGCTCCCGCATTGTAGTACAGGGCATTGGCTACCAGCAGCAGCAGCTCGTCCTTCAGCAGCCTGTTTTCAGCTGTGTTGAGCTTGGTGAGTGCTAATTGGAGGTATGGCTGCAGCCATGCATCAACCTGTGTGCAACAAGTAGTGGTGTAGAGATTAATGTATCTGATCTCTTCTGTTTCATGCTTCCTGCAGCAGCTCAGTGAGGTGCTTGACCGGCACATGCGTGCTGCTGTGTGCAATGTGCTGCTTTGGGCTGACGCCATAGCCTGCCTTGCTATTTTAGCCGAAGCCTGCTGGTGTGCTGCTGCTCACCTGCCCTCTGCAGTTTTGCAGCACAACCTCCATCAGCTTGACTGCTGCAATCACATTGAGCTCATCAAAGTCGCCCGTGAGGGTGTGCTGCACCATGGCATACACACTTTCCTGGTAGTTAGGGTTGCTGCTGCTGAGGAACACATCGGAGCCTCTGCACCAACAAGCAGCAATAATGTGAATACAGGTAAGGCACTATCAAGCGAAGTTCAGGTGTGCAATGTATGGACCACTGCCTTATTCTACTAGCAACAATGCACTGCTCATGCTGGATATACCGCAGCTTCATCAATTGCAGTGTATTAATTCTGATACAATTTACACTCAGCATCACATGCAGGCTGATGATGGCTGCTACTGCCTAAACCAGCAATGTGGACCAAATAAAAGCAAGCAGAAGAGCTTTTCATCTGTGCACTTGCTGCTGCAGCAGCACCTGCTGATGAAGTTGTCCAGAGGTATGAGGATGTTCTCCCAGTAGTCAATGCCAAAGTCCATGACCAGCGCATGGAGCTGAGGCCACAAAGACCACAAACGCGGGGTGAGCTCTGCACAACACATGAAGCACGACCTCCAGCTCAGCAGCAGCAAGGCTGGTACAGCTCTTACAACTGCAGAGCTGTTGTAACCTTCATTAGCAACAGCAATCAGTCATCAGCAAACAGGTACACATAGCACCATTGTGCCATGTACACGGACATGATTGCTGCCCTGGCACTCACCTCCAAAGTATGTGAAGTAAGCCAGCAGCTCCAGTACATCCTCCAGCACATCCTGGCCGTCAGTGCTGAGGCATTTGGCCATGATGGGGTAGATGAGTTCCTCAAGAACGGGCAGCAGGTGCTTCATCTCAGCAACACCATCAAGGAGTGTGTTAAGAGCCCTCAGGCAGCCATAGGCAGCAACAGCAGCTGCAGGACACAGAGCATATATATGAGCCCGAAGCTTGTCAACAACAACGCTCTGCTGTTTGCACAGAGCCTGCTGTCAAGAACTGCAATGCTGTCAGCACCTCTCACAAGACTCCTCTTTCATTAACCTTCATGACCATCAGCAAGCCATCTGCACGGCTGATACAGCCCTTTGTATTCCTCATTTCCTGCATGCAAGGCGTCATCAACATGCCAGAGTGTGGACTGCGCTGCTCACCCTGATCATCTTCATCAGCATCCTCATCACCATCTGCTTGGCCGCTGTACTTCCAGAAAGCTGCTGTCAGGTTACGAGCAAGGTTGACGGCATATGGAGCAATGTCGTCACCAAACTTGTCCACCACCACCTCCAATGTGAACACCAGCTCCTCATTTTCAACCTTAAAGGACAACAAACAGGCGCATGACGGATGTATGCACAAGTTGAGCTGAGAGTCCACAGGTTTTTCAGACCAGATATGATCATATCACAGAAGGAATGGGCAGAAGCTGCCCACTTGCAGATCATAATCAATAACCTTAAACCAGCTGAGATCATGTTGCAGCAGTCACCTCGTTCATGAGCTTGAATATGCTGTCCATGAGTTGTGCCAGCACTGGCTTAAGAGGTGCCACATCAGCCAGCTCCTCCACAAAGCTGCGCAGAGCCATCACAGCATCAACACGAACAGGAAGCTCACTGCAGGAAGAAACAGAAGGCATCACAGGAGATGTGAGCTTAGCTGGCAGTATACCGTGCAGGCAGCCTCCCTCTGATGATCAAGGGCGTCAGCAGCCAGCAGACCCATCACTGCATTTTGCTGCTGGCCGAAGGAGCTCATGAGCTCAGAAGTGCTGCTGGCCCCTGAACAGACAACATGGTGAAACTTCCCCAGTATCTGCCCACCTGTCATGCAAAGCATTGATGACAGTTTGCAGCAGCGTGTTGAAAAGAGGTCCCGCGCCACTGCCGCCTTCGCTGAATTTTATGTCAGCAAACTCCTTTGCTATCCAGCAGGCCTTGGCGCGAAGGTGCCCATACTGGGAATGAAATGTGGGCAGCACATGAGCAGCCAGCATGGCCTCCAGCTGGCTACGGTACGGTTCCTGCGCAGTAACGGTGATAAGCGCTGTCAGGCTGTAGGCACCTACGTAACTGGTGCAGCTGGTGCACCTTATGGAGAAGACAAGAAACTCGCCCTGACAGACACAGAGTGTACTACGCAAGAAGAACTCTATTGCTGGCGCCATGTGCGCACTTCTGTGCACGTCCTTTCTTTCCGGCCTTGCGTCAGACATAGACTGGCCGGCCCTTACCCGCGCCTTCAAAGTGTTGTTGAGTGAGCCAATGGCCAGCATGGCTCCATCCATCTGCCTGGCCAGCTCCACAGGCACAGAGCCCGCCTTCCTGGCAGCATCATGAGCATTCATCACCTCCACTAGGCGGGCCATCAGCGAGGGCAGGTGAGTCTTGGGCTTCTTCTGAGCCAGTGTGGACACAAAGTTTGCTGCCGCTGTCTTGGTACCCAGCATGTCTTCCAGCACATCATACCCCTGAACATGGTGGCAGCAGCAGACCAGAGCCATTTGCAAGCTCCATTGCGATGCAACTTATGTTGGTGCTGAAGTGAAAGCTGTTGTTGGTGTGTCCACTCCAGCTGCCAGCTGGTGCAGGATACGCAGTATCACAGACATCAGGTGGATGCAGGAACTAGCGCAAGGTGGTGCAGCAGACCCTCACAGCTGAGAAAGCACTGCTGTCAGACACCTGAAGAGAGTGGGCACCACACTAGTGACATCCACCAACCGTTCTGATGGTGGTTGAGAACTGGGGTTGACACATCCATGTTCTGCCCTCCATCCCCTGACAGACATGATCCTGTCAACCTGCCAGCCTGCTCACCTTGCGCACAAACTCCTGTGGGTCCTCCTCCCACAGCTCAGCATCCTCAGCATCAAAACACAACAACGGAAGGACAACCTGCAGCAGCAAACAAGCCAATGTCATGCATAATTTTGTGCAGTCACTGCTGCACCACAGACGAAGATACGAGCAGCACACAGAGCAGGTGCATGGCAGTCAATGTGCTGCAGTGTGGCAACTCTCCTACGTCATTTATACAGTGCTGCACCTGATTAAGTAGCCCGTCTACATGAGGTTTGAGTTGCTTGTAAGTTCCCTTGAGCTCAATGGCTCTTGTTAGATATTGCAGTGCAAGGTTGGCGACACGTGGGGACAAATACTGCCCAGAAGCCAGGGGGTGCAAGACATGCAGCTGGTCCTCAAGGAACTGGCTGCTGACATGGCTCTGCAGGGCAGGCATAACGAACAGCATTGACAGAGACACAGAGCAGCAGTCACATGATGAAAAGGAGATGCAATGTGAGGTCACACAGGTGAAGCAGGGTCCCATCTGCCGGCATCTGCAGTTGAGGCATTATGTGTTGAAGGGCTTAAGTATCCCTCAGCAACTACTTCCATTCAGCCAATGTCCTTGGTCCCTCTGTGCTGCTACCCACCTCAAACAGCTGTGCAAACTCTTGATCATTGCCAGGGGTGCAAAGGCGGGGCTCACCGTACCTGGACAACATATGGAGGGGGGGGATGATGGTGAGAGGTCATGCAGTCAAAAGGGCATCTACACCAGTAACTTGCTGAGTCACGAACACTGCCAAAAGAGTCACCATGACAGTTGATGTTTGGCTGTGTGATACCACTTGCTGCTGGCCTGTAGCATAGGTTGCTGCAGTAACATGTCAACAAATGGGCTTGCTGGTATCAGCAGAACTGCTCCAGCTGGTAATTGCAGCCCATTGCTGCCGCAGCTCAATGTGTCACGGCGCAGATGCTGAGCCTCACCTGTTGAACAGCCTGTAAGTGATGTGCAGCACCCACTTGAGCGCCTTGAACCAGATCCACTTTTGCCGCTCATCAATGTTGCTCGGCAGCTGATCCTGCAAGCGTATGAGGGGCAATGCACAGCATCATGTGAGGGCACATCTGGGTAGGAGGTTTGTCTGTCATGTGCAGTAGGCATTGGCAAGTGATACCAGCCAGACACCAGGACCAGGAGTATGAGGATGCTCAGCAACAAGTTGTGAATATACCATTGCAATAGAATGGTGCCTGAGAAGGTGATCTTATCTGCAGAGCCTTGCGACATTCTGATGAGTTGGATCAGCAACGGCCCAGTGATGCTTGAAACATGTGGTCACATGTGGTCACAGGCAGGGTGCAACATCGGCCTGCATGCTGCCAAGCACCAGAAGATGACAACGCTGCCATGTGAGAAATGCAGCTCAGAAGTACACAATGCATGATACAAGGCTGCACAAAGCACGCCACCAGCTGCTGCAAGCTTTTTGAAGCAAACACTTGCAGCTTCTGGAGGTTGGAAGAGGTACTGGCAAGTTGCCACCTTGCAAGGTGCTGCCTTGACCCCAGTACCGTGCGCAATGCAGCTTACCCAGGGTAGTGGTCGCCTCATGGCCTGGTGCAGGCACATCATCCAACCACTGAACTGCTCTTGCTGGAGCAGCAAATCAGGGATTGCCATGAAAGTAGCACTCCAGAAGATCTGCCAGCAAACAGTGACGGACAGCAGCAGAGTGTTTGCAGAAGTATGTTGGGGTCATTGCTCTGCACAGCTGCAAAGGACAGTGTGGATGCATAAGGAACATGTTGCAGGAATGGCTGGCGGAGCACTGCCAGGGGCCACAATGCGGGTGTGAGCAATATGGCTGCAACAAGCCTGCTGAGGCAGACACAGGAATCGAGCAGCCACTCACCTTGCAGATGAGCTTCATGAACTCTGCCACCTGCAGTGTGGAGCTGCTGTTGCTGACCAGCTGCTGCATGAGGCTCAGCAGCACGGGGAAGCTGGCATTCACAACGGCAAGAAGTGGAGCACGCTCCTCCTGAGCACAACAACACAGCAGCAGAGTAAATCTGTTGTTGCTACATGATGCAGGCTTCACCTGGAGCCATGACAATTGAAATTGTCGTTATTGCAAACTGGCGGTTGCTGGTTCATCTCGCACAGTGGCAGTAAAGAGCTTTTGTGAGCCTGTACCTGTTGCCTCAGATGCTGCTGCCATGCCAATGGATCCTGCTCCAGAATGTCCTGCTGTCTGCTAAGCCTGGTCCTGCAGTCTTCGTCAACTGACATAGTATGCTCTGCTGCTTGCCATGGTTGCCAAAGTGCTGACTACTCACCTCGTCCCTGAATTCATATTTGCGTGTCAGCACCCGCAGCACAAGCAAAGCTCCATACATCCGTGCATGGTCCTGCAAGGTGTAGCAGAGCATCAAAACAAAAAAGGCCAGTCAGCTGATAGGGTTCTGATGGCCAGAGCTATCGCTGTTGAAGAGAACAAAACAACAACAGATGGTGCCTGTTTGGTGGCCGCCTACTGCTGGCACAACAGGACATGTAAGCAGGCGTTAGGTCATGAAGGGCCAACAAAGCTTTACAGATGCACACGTCATCTGCAGGAAGCCATCTTCATCCAAGCATGCACTCCTTTTGGCAAAAGAAATAATTCTGCCAAGTGGCAGGACGCTAGGGATTGCTGGCGTAATAGGTACTTTTCCGCTATAAGCTGCAAGTACAATCACTGTGCTGTACTTCGTTGCTGCTGTTTGATGTGGCAACATCTTCCTGCAGTTGATTCACGTCAGGGGCCTGCTGCAACAAATAAGACCAGCTGGTGGGTGGTAGCTCACGTTGCTGGTGAGGTGGCCTATGACTGCCTCAAGTAGCCCTGGCCATTCCTGGGGATAATCGCAGTAAACCACTGTGGTCATCACCTCATTCAGCTGTGACTGGATGATGTGGGGCGCCCTGCGGTGAACACAGTCAGCACAATTGCGTGGTCTCAAGTACTCTCGAAAATTGTGGCTGCTCAACAATATGGAGCGGCGACAAGGCACCAATGGTTTGGGGGCATGCTTTGTGACTTCACAAAACGAAGGGAATGCCATTGCCTGCGGAAGGGCGCGTGCAGCTAATGCTGAGCTGTGGTTCGTGACATGTTCTCTCCTGCTATACCAGAGCTGACTATGCTGGCAATGATCCAGATGCTGTCTTCCAACGATGCCAGCAGGGGCTGCTTGGGTCTGCACCTGATGATTGCCTCCAGCAGGTGGTCACGGAGCAGCTGCTTGTCATCAGCTGCCAACACAGGAGCACTCTCTGCAGCGTGTCATGCAGAGCATACAATTACTGTTTGCACAGTTTGCCAAGTGTAGGAATAATGGGCACAGCTGCTTCTATGCAGCCCTCCAGCCTGGGCGGTTCATCTGCTGGAGTGTGTTGGGCACTGAACTGACTGCACTCCTTGACCGAAACCATGAGATATGTGTACCTTTCTCTGGCTCCCAGTACTTCTTTGCTACCTGCTTGAACGAGATGGAGGCCACCTGCCTTACTGATATGTCTAATGTTGGCTCTCCTGCCACCCTCAGCAAGTTTACCACGTGGCCCTTGGACAGCTCGTGCTATATCAGACAGCAGCACAAAGCATATCAGAGGCATGCTGAACTGGTAGAGGCTGCGGTAGCTGGACCACTTGAACTGCTGAGGGCTTCCAACCTGCTTCAGCACTGCCTCTGCTGTCTTCCGCTCCTCCCGGTTGGCGCTCAGGCAGCCCTGCAGGACTGCACAGAGCTGCTGAATATCCATACAGCTGCAGTGTATGACAGTCGATCCGGTGATAAGCAAACGCTGTCAGACGGCAGACGGCGAGGTGTTTGAGTGATATAGTTTGAATTCAGTCGGCTGAACGTGAATGGGTCGTGCACCACTACAATGCAAGTACGTAGTTTGTCTATTGATGCATTGTCGTTGTGCAAGCAGAGGTCTGCAGCAGCCGATGGCCCTGTTATCTCACCCTGGTAGTAACTGTCGGTCCAGCAGCAGCAGTCAGGGCTACCTACAGGAATTTTGATGTGTGAAGTCTCCTGCCAATTACAAAACCGTTTAATCCTTCGTCTGTCTTGACACCGCGTATCACGATGGAACATGCTACTGTTTTGCTTGATAAGCTTTTGCATGGGGTTGATACACAGAAATACAAGACAATGGACCCAAGGGACATGAATCCCAAGGAGGCAACCATCGCTATTATTGGAATGGGCAAGTAGCATTCACGCTACAGTACATCTCAGTAACCTCGACCGGTAGTTGCTCAGCCATCGTGTGCACACACAGGGGAGATGTGTGGATATGCGTCACATGGTTGCATACAGCTGCGTGCATCGCTGAGCTGGCACAGCGCATGTTACGATATGCTCCTGCTTGTTGTGGGGACTGTTGTACTGCAGCTGTAGCATGGTTGACGCTGGAGCTCCTACTCCACATACTTGCTCGTGGCTGGATCTATCGCACTTTGTATCCTCACGGGGCACCGTTACATAAGAAAGGACAGAAGGAAGCGTCCAGAGCAATCACTTCAGGAATCGTGAAGCTGGTCAGCACAGTGCACAACACCATCCAGGTGACTGCATGAAAGGGACATACTCTACCTGCATCTACTAGCAACAGATTATTGATTTAGGTAGCTCAGCGTAATCAGCCATCCAGTAGATAGACGTGTTTTGCATCCACCACGCCGACACTGACAGGACATGCTGCTGATAACTGCTTTGATGCTGCGCGTGGCTCATGTGATAAAGCACACTTCCAGCAGGGTAAGCTGGTGATGGATAGCCTGCAAGAGCCACCAACTGTACATACTGAGCTTGTGATGCCATCTGACTGCAGATTCCACTGGCCATCGTGGTACTGCTGGACCCTGCTGTGAATCGTGACACCATCTATGGCCACACGCACTTGTCAACCTTGATGTGCCTCATATCCAGTGGCTACTTCCTGTATGATTTTACTGTGGTGCTGCTGCGCTTCAAGCAGGAGGGTGCTGGTTTCCTGTTACATGCAGCCTGCTGCCTGTTTGTATACACATACGCAGTCTACTCCTTCTACCTACACTTCTTTGGTGAGCAGGTCGCATTGCTGCCAAAATGCAATGTACAGTTGACTAGTTAGTTGTCTGCTAGAAGCTTTCACAGGCGCAAAGCAGATAATTGTACGTCACCTGCAGCAATATGCATGGTGCGGCAGCCACAAGGCAACGCACAGCCCGCTGCTGGCTTTCAGCTGCACAATCCTGCAAAGCCATCATGCGGCTTATGTAACAGTGTTGGTGTACAGCATCAGCACTGAGGGACCCGCAGGTTGACCATGTTGTGTATGTTGATTCAACAGCTTTTTACAACGTCACACGTGCTGCTGTGCCTGCAGGTGCTGGGTTTTTGCTGTGGGAGCTGAGCACTCCTTTTCTCCACCTGAGCTGGTTCATGTTGAAGGCAGGCGCGGGCAAGAGCAGACCCTTCCTCATAAATGGCATGGCCTTGGTAGTGGTCTTCTTTGCCTGCAGACCAGTGTGGGGCACATGGCTGTCATACAAGGTGAACACTTATGACATGGCTCTGCTGGCATCATTTGGCGCTCATTCGAGGCCGATGCAACTGTATCCTGGATGATGCAGTGGTGAAAGAGGACAGACCACAAGCAACAGCAGCAGTTCACCTTGCTTGGGGCATGTCTCAAGGGCAACATGCTTCAGGCCTTTTGTAGTATGGGGTTCAGGCACACTAGCGCACTAGCGTCTGCAGGCATACAAGTAGCAGCAGCACCTGTTCCGTGTCGAGCACGCAAGCAGTTGCTGCTCTAGGGAAACAACACACAAGCAATGTAGCAGTGCACAGCCACCAACCTGCATGGTTATCAACATGATTGTCTCATCATCTGCTGCTGCTTTTTGCTGCATGCAGTTCTTTATTGATACTGAGGTTGAGCTGAAGCACCCTCGGCCGGATGGTTTTCCTGCTAGCGGCGTCTGGGGCTACAGGATAGCCAATGTGTTACTCAACCTGCTCAACTACTACTGGTTCAGTAAGATTGCTGGCAAGACAATGGATATGCTGCTTCCCAAGAAGAGCAAGTCACGTGCTGGCAAGATCTGTTGAACAACCTCTGATACAGCGTGAACGCGTAGTTCCTGGTTGACAGCAGGTGCAGTGCACTGGGAGACCACTGGCCAGTCACTGACTTTGGCAGCAACAGGTTCGCGGGCAGCAACAGATATTGTGCAGTGATGGTCGAGTTACTTTTGAGGTTTTGTTTTTCCAATCATCATGCACTGGTCTTGCTCCCCAAACGTGATTATATGCAGAGTGTATTGTATTCAGGCCTATATGGCACTCATACTCAGTGCACAGCAACTGAACGCATCACCAGCGCTGATTGGCGCCGGGCCCCTCACAGCCGGTGATTGACTGAGTGATGAGTGGTGTTTGTTAAAATACTGATTGAACCTGTGACACTGGAGCTGTCAGACTCCAGAGCACCTTACGCGGCCTAAAAATGCTAACTGCCATACAACTTTTTTGCATGCATGCGCATATGCTTCAAGCAGGTCGTACATGGGGTTAGATCAGATTTTATCGTGTCAGCTAACGGTATAACGCAGGATCATGTGGTGCCAATAAAAATGTGTGATTGAGGGCTTGCAGTGATTCTGCCACAAACCGTTCGTGACCCAAGGCTTGGGTCGACCCGCGACGTCGCCAGCGCCGGCGTTGACGGCGTTGACGAAAAGTGCAGGACTCTGCGCCGGAAGGTTTGTGCAATGATACCGCTTTTGAAAAGTATCTTTGTTTTGGCATGAGTTTGAGACTTCTGTCGGCGGCACAAGCTCAACGAGACAATATCAACATCTCTCAGAGCAGGGACGGGGCTCCCGGCTCCGAGCCCGGGGTGTGAGTGTTGTGTGTAGGTGAGACGATGATTCACATGTACTCACCCGGTAGTACCATGATATGACCCGGTGCCAGTTCGGTCATAGATGATGCTGATTATGTATTGAGCAGGCATAACAGCTGACCCGAAGCTAAGCTGACCTGGAGTGCTGTATGATGTCACATCAATCTGACTTTGTGATCATCATGGCATTGCTGATATGCCTGCTGAATACCGTCCGACGAATTGAATTCCTTGCGCAAGCCTAGAAAGCTCTACAGCGGCTTGTAGTTGGGACATCCAGACGACTGTAATTCGTAAGGAGGACCAGATAGATGGCATCCCTGATTCGCAAGTCGGACTTAACGGATGGCACCCTCTTAACTCATTGGCATCGCCATTGTAGGCCCTGCAACTGTGAGGAAGCCTTCATTTTTGGCAATAACGTGCCATAGATCACTAATGAGCGATGCAACGTGCACAGGCAGTGCACCGCATACTATGTAGTACAGCTTAGGATTGCCAACTGGGCGGCGCCTGATACGGATATCGGCCTGGCATCGCATGCTTGTGATATGCCTAGATAAGTCAACTTGATACATCATGCATTTGCATACGGATATTGGCCAGGCATGTAGTGGCACCACAACTGCTTGCCCGCCCCGGCGGTCGACACCCTCCAAGCTTAAAGGACCCCAAGTAGTCCACCCCTCAGGGTGTGACAGGCTGTTGTAAGGAAAAGGCCTGGTTTCTTACCAAGTTGGTGGCATTTCAGCAATCCTCTTACAAAATACCAGGCACGGGGCAAATGGCAGCAATGTCTTTGGCTACATCAAATGAAAGATTGATGGTATCATACACATCACTTCAAATATCATCTTGATATAGATGGCAGCTGCATTGGCAACCACAATGGCTCAGATTGTCATCACCGCGGCACTCCTAAACCTTTAAACCATCTTGGTAGGACCATCAGACTGAATTAGCATGTAATTAGGTAATATAGAGTTTATACCCTCAGGTCAGAAGCACAGCACCTTTGGTCAGTATTGTACTGCTTCACCAACAGCACCAACTTGGCAGCGGCACAGTGTTGCTGCAACTCAGTGGCTGTACTGACAAGACTATATAAATGATGATCACCATTCCCGCCGCAGGGCTGCAAGTTCCTGCTCTCTGCTGTTATGATAACAGAGGACTACTGCTCAGCAATACTTGCGCTGCTGCAAGGTGCAGCTCTGCTCTTGAAAAGCCTGCTGTTACTCTTGGGCATGTCAATGACTCTGTCATGCAGCAGCAACACCACTGCTGTGATGTTGTCGCTGCTGCCCGCCTGCAAAGCGCTCTTGACAAGTGCCTCTGCTGCTGCCTTGCAGTCACCAGGTGCTGCTGCTAGGGCGCGTCTTGCGGTGACCATCACCTCCGTGTTCCTCAAGCGGTCAAACAGGCCATCACTTCCCAGCACCACAAAGTCATCCGTGTGTTGCAGCTGCTGCGTCACAACATCTGCTGCAGCAATGAATGCCTTCTTGCTGGGGTCAGCCTTGATCTGGCAGCTGCCAAGGCCCCTTGAAACACTCATGTCATAGCAGTACCCGTCACTGCTGATGTCAGCAGAGGGGTCTGCTGTCATTATGCGAGCCTTCTCCTGCTGAGCACTTGGCTTATGGTCCTGTGTCAGCTGCAGTGCTTGGCCAGCCCTGCACAGCACTGCCCTGCTGTCGCCTATGTTGGCAACTACCAGCTGGTCGTCTGCCACAAGGACAGAAGTCATGGTGCTGCCTGCAGTGCAATTTGCTGCCAGGAGCTCTGCTTCCATCTGCTCAGCCATTGCCTGTATGGCTACCTCAGGCTGACCAGCTGTACGCTGCAGCTGTGACATCAGCAGTGGAACTGCTTGCTGCTGCAGGTGCTCCGCTGCCTCACACCCACCATGCCCATCAAAGACCGCTGCAAAAGCCATCCGACTGAACTCCTGAAGCTGAGCTGAGCTGTCGGCTGCCAGTCTGGCATACTTGAAGTATGGATCCCACAGCCCTATCCTCTTGGTACTGTCTTGTACTCTGCTCTGTGGCTATGCCAAAAGACAGCCCACCACTGGCAGCAGCAGTGCTGCTGACATCACCGCTGTCTATGTTGCTGACTGATGGGATGCTAGACTCAGGCATCTGGCTGCTGGTCTTCTGAGCATCCATTGTCGCTGCTGGTGAGGCAGTCGCCAAGAGTGGAGCTGCAGCCAGTAATGTTTTGCTGCAAGAGTTGGCAACTAGCTTGTCTTCAGGGACAAAAGGCTGGGTCTCAGCTGCAGAGGGCACAGAGTTTGAGCTACTGGGGGCAACCAACTGTGCTCTCACTACTGTCGCCGCTATCACCACGTTTGTTGCTACAATGGTTGCTGCCGACGATGCTGCTATCACGCCTGGAAGTACCATGACTGTGGCCACAATAGCGGCTGCCTTGACTGCAGCTGCTGCCAACACTGCCGCTGTCACTGCCGCTGTGACTGTGACTGCATCTGCGGCAGCTGCCTCTGTTTCTGGTTCAGCAGAGCTGTTTGAGTCTGAGCGACTCACTGCCCTGGACGCACCCCAAGCGGGGGTTGCTGGCCCTGCTGCCACATCTGTATCTGTTTCAGAGGAGGACCTAGTAGCAGCCTTCTGCTCACATGCAGGTGCTGATTTCACAGGCTCTGCTGTGATGTTTAGCTGCACCAGGACACTGACATCCTCCTCAGGGCAGTATGATGTCAAAGTTGTTGGGGTTTCAACACCTGAAGTCAACTTGACATCCTTGCTAGGGCATTTCTCCTTGCTTGTGTTGTGGTTGGTGTGCTCCAGTGCACATGCTTGCCTGCTGGCTGCAGCCATAAGGTCTGCCCTTGAAATGTAGGCCCCTTGAGACTGCGATGGCAAACATCGTCAAGCACACTTAGCAGCGCTAGCAGCGCAATCGCGAGTGCAGCTCTCGCCGTGTATTCCTACTGGCGCTGCAAAAGCGATTTCACAGGACCTGCCAAAAGGCTGGTGAGGCACTGCTGACTGCTTGACAGAAAGTAACTCATGCAAAATAAATTATTCCTTGGGCTATTCGGTACTCACCCTGTGCTCGCAAACAAGACGCTGAGCTCACCTGCTGCAGTGAACGTCCACTTGTATAGTAATCATCTTCTTCTTCCCCTCCTTCATTCAATACTTTAGTGCAAGAGCACCATGAACCAAGATGTGCTAGAAAAGAAGGCATCCCGTGCCTGTGTACAGGCATATTGTGTTCGCGCGCAATAGTTGCAGATTGTGCGCAAGAGGTGGCAACGTCTCAGCATACGACGGTCGTATATAGATGCACAACTGAAAGCCCAGGACTGGCCAGGTCAGCACAGGGCCTGCGCTAAGTATGCGGTGTCTGCTGGTCCCAGAGCCGCGCAAGATAACCCCTCTGCAAATTAGCTGCAGCAAGCGCTGAAATACGCTGAAGAACGTACCAACGCAAGATAAGAAGCTAGTGTTTGTTTGGACCTGCCGAGGGCACCATGCTCCACTGCCTGTACGCAAATCACGGTGACCGTCCCTACACGCTAGTTGGCCTGGCGTGCACTGTGTAGAAGACATAAGGGCAATTTGAAAACATGCGTGTTACTGTAAAATGCTGTGAGGGTGGTAATGGCTTGCCTGTATGCAGGGTCCCATGCTGGTATTGTCCACTGCTGTTATGTCAGGTGTTTTCAGACAGTAGTAAAACAATGTTGAACTGCATGAACGACCTCACTTGAGTTCACCTGAGCGCTTCTTGATGCCATCTCCACCTCGATGTATCTACGTACTACTAGTAGTAGCTGTGTACAGCTGGTATACTGGTAACTGCTGCTGCCACCTTCTAAGCAGTCACGTTTGCAGTACAAGCATCCTGGACCCAGAACTTCCTAGGAGGCCTCCTTTGTTTGATTATCTAGTACAAACTGCACCCAGCACTGAGGAGTCGTTGCTAACCAGACGTCTCCGGGCACCACAGTGACGCATCAAACAAACTTGCTGACAGCAGTGTCCCACAGGCTCAGTCAACCGAGGCTTACTGAGCAATCACACTCCCCGTCAGGTTGGCCCGTTGTGACAGTGTACACCGTGCCGCATGTGGTATTTGCCAGCTTGTTGCAGTAGTACACCCTCCGAAGAGTCCTTGATCGCTGAGTTGACCTGCTCGTTTTCAACAGACTGTGAACTTCAAAAGCAGATTGTGTCACATGAGGAGGTTACCATGTATGTGCAAAGTCTACTAGCTAGTAGATCTGCCAGATCTGCAGTAATTTACTAGCTAGGGGCCTGGAGCCAGCAATAATAATGGCAATATCAGTCTCCAACGTTCTGCCCGCATGCTCACGCTCCTGAATGTCCTGTCTGCATGATAATGCTCTTGCATGAGCAATGGTTGCTCCCTCAGGTTGATGTGCAGTATCCCATTTTTTTCACAGTAATAAGTAGTCAGCTATCAATACTGCGACCACTACAATACTGCATTGCAGGACGCAATGTCAAATGTCAAGAGCTCAAGGACATCACCTGGCCATGAGTCCCAAAACAACTGCCGGTTGGCAGGGCCACTGTGAACATCAGGCACTCAAGATTATGCTGAAGGACGTTGTTGACACCATGCAGCAGGGAATGTAGCTCAGCATCCATGATACCCGGCAACTGCAGGCCACCATCACCTGATGCTGGCCTGTTGCACAGCTGGCTTGCAGCACCACCATCATGGCCTGAACAAAATTAGCCCCTGCCCACATGTCGGGGTGCCAGACACTTTCACCAATGGGACAAAGGCTGTCCGTGCCATCAGAGCTGGCTCCATCTATGTTCTGCCAAGACCCGAACAACTTCACACACCCCAATACCTCGCTCAAGAAGACAAGGATGGAGTAACAAAGTCCAAACCATGCACTGCAGCAACACAACACTGACAATAACGCTGCAGCAGTACACCTCTTGGCATGCATGATCTGCTTCATTGTGCTTGTCTGGTGCCTTGTCTGTCTATTCTCCACATGCTAGGTCAGCCCTGAACCGTAATGCTCAAAACCCGCTCACAATCTCCCTGCTTGCAATGATATCAACTTGATGCACTGCCCACTGCTCAGGCTGCTGCTCCAGTGTCTGACTGCACCAGATGCTCTGGATGATTCTTTCCTGCTGCAGCAGCACATGCCTTGCTGTCTGTTTATGCCTGTTTGTTGCTGGCATTGAGTTTGACAATGTCCCAGTTGAGCTTGGCTGCCACAGTCACCCACAACTGTGTGGGAGCAAACAGGGCAGCAGCCAGCGGGGAAACCTGAGAAAATGACGCAATGCTGCCTGCAGACAAAAAAAACTTGAGCTGAATACTGGAGCTGATCATGGGTACCACCTGCTGAGCATAGTAGACCCTGATACATCTTCATTCAGCTCAGAGAAACATGGTGCAGTGTATCCGCACAACCAAACACAGCTGAAACAAATGTGTGGTAGCTAGTAGCTGTGCTCAATTTGATGTGTGCCGATGGCTCAATAACAGAGGTAAGCCTTCAACAGCAGCAGCAGATCACTGATTACAGCTACTTGGGCAAGAAGTTGCAACACCTGCTGCTATCAGGCTCTGCAGTGACTTGCCTGCGATGCTAAGCCAGAATGTACCCATCCACTTTAAGCTGTCGTCCATTTTGCGCTTCCCAAAGAAAACAACTGCAGTCAGAGGCCCAGAAGTACATGAAACAGCTGATTTTAGGGGATGTCACCAGCACCCGATTGCCTTGAGGGGTCAACAACATGCATCCTGAGGACAAAGCACTCCCTGCATGCGCTGCTGCTGCTGTCTGGAGCAGTGACAGCTGCGTAGAGAGTGCTGACACTGTGCAATACTTCCAAACCCCACACATTGTCCTTGCTGGCTGTTGCTTCATTGCAATCCTATCAGCAACACCTACCGACCTGGCTGACCCAGCTGCTTATGGCACTTACCATTCCACCAGTTCCCTAGAAACAAGTGGAGTCCAAACAAGCTGATAGGCAGCACAAGCTCTTTCTTTGTGTCAGCCTGTTTCAACACCAACCACAATGCCACTGACTGCAGAACCTTCAGGGGTATCCACACAGCTGGGAAAACCCAGTTTGGGGGAGTCCAGCTGAAAGAGACATAGGAACAGAGGTCACAGCAGGTGCAGCGTCAGGTGGTCACTTGTCCACATGTGTTTCTGCTGGTGGCCGAGCGCTTGCTGCTGTCGGTGCTGACACTGAGATACACAAGTTATCGCACTCTGGGACAACCCTACCCAGACAACTGTGCTGCTGTGCCATGTGCCACAACAACAATCGTGCTACATCGCCCAGTCCCTTGTTCTGTGCTCTGAGCAGCATAGCAGCAGGTACCCGCCAAAGATCATGATGATCATGTTACAGCAGAAGGCAGCAATGACAGTTTAAAGTGGTCAGGAGCAGTTCTGACCTTGGTTTCTTAATGGCTTTGTACCAGGTGTCATCATATGTAGGCACCTGCGGTGGTCTCAAGGCCAACCAAGGCATGGATTGGCTAGTTTGTACCAGTGTGCAACCAGTCAGCACCGGCCACCACATATCACAGCTCACAACTGCTAGAGCTCACCAGTCTCTGCACACCAAAAACAACAGCGCCTGATGCTAGTAATCCCAGATCGGCCCTGCATCGTAGTCGTTGAACTCGTAAGTATCTCAGCACACACCGAGCACCACCTGTCCATGGGCCGCACTTGATGAACTTTGCTGCTCTGACCTGGGAAGCGTCCCAAGGAGTCCGGGATTAGCCAGATCAAGCTGCCGTAGGACTGAACTTGGCGACATGGCGACGCTGCTGCTGCCTGGTCACTGCTGCTGCTGCCCCTGTCGATAGACTGTAATATCCCCTGAAATGCAAACAACGGCGTTTCCAGACACCTTCGTATGGCTCCTGGGAATGTCATCGTCACAGATATGGGTTGTCTAGTAACACACCACCTGTGTTGGTGACAATATGAGCCTAGCAAGGTTTGCCAGGTCTTCAAGACCAGTGCATCAACCATGATGTGGCAATGTGCAGCACATCACCACTAATCCGCTGACTGACATACATGATCAACTCAGCTACGGGGTGGTCATAAGTGTTTCAGAGAAATCCACAAGATTGGCCACATTGGAAATGGCCCAGCCAGGCTGGCATGAACCTGATGCCGCCGCCACCAAAAGCAGTGCTGCATGATGAACAGGCAGGCTCAGCAGCTTTTGCTGACTGATTATCAGCATCAATCGCCGTCATTGCAACATATGGCCACAAGAAGGTCACCAGGAGGCAACAGAAGGACTACCTTGCACTTGCATGCGACCTTGAAAAGTCTGTTGCTTAGGCAGCAACCACAATGGAAGGCAGCCTACACCAAGATGAAGGCACAAGCCACAGTTTATGAGCTGTGAGTGCAATGGACAAACAAAGTAAACTGCTTTGCCATTGATGATCAGGAGTTGGTGTCATCACAAGTCAACTGCTGTTGACCAAGCTCATCATTGACACTTTCTCAGACATCGTCACTTGCAGCAACACTTCTTTCTGCTGCACCTTTGGTACTAAGACCATGCCCATGGGATTTAGAGCTGTGCTGCTGCTGCTGCTGCTAACGCTCCTAGTATCGTCACTGCTGCTGTTTTGTGCTGCTTTGATGTGTTCTGATGCATTGCTAAGTATTAGGTTGCCTTGCCGGTCTAAGCATGCAAAGTCCCCTTCTATGACACGCCCCGACTGCAGCACCACCTGCAGCAGTCATAAGTGAAAAGGGTGCACACACATGAGGGAGCACTGAAGCCTGTTGACAGCTTGCCAGGAGGTTGCCACTACAATTGCTGGTATCAGCTGGAACAGTGACAAAGAGTGATTAGCACTCAGCCCAGTTGTCACAGCCAGTACTCAACATCCAAAGCCATCTATGTGGCAGTAACATCAGAACAGATTATCATGTTGGCCATACAGGTGATGTGCTCTGCAAGCAGCACAGGAGCTACAAACACAAGCCACTGCAGTTGCACTACTCGTTCACAAGCTCATCCGCAGCTTCATCACCTTCAAGCGCCTATATAGCAGCTGCCGCACTTTGTCGACTGCTCGTTGTTGAGGGGCTTCTGGGCTGGTGGCTACCATGGTCTGCTGTAGAAGCTGCTGCACTGGCCTCAGCCCAACAGGCAGCAGCTGAGGTATGACGTTATGATCCGTCAAATGCAGATAAAGAGACAGGGGAATCTGATTTGAAAATGGCAGGGCTCCTTTCGTACTGGCGAGCACGGAATATCGACTACTGCACAGACAGGCTGGTGTGCAGTTGCCTGCGGTGGTTGAACAGGGAGATAGTAGGTGCAGTAGAAGTACGTCGACGGTAAATTTGGTGAGCTTCGGTGCTGGTGACATATGCGAGGAACCACCTCCGGGGCAATGCCAGCAACACTTCTGCCGATACAGTTCCCCCATCAGCATGCAATTCTGCTCATCAGTGTTTGCACAGCTGGTGTGTAATGACTGGGAAGTGAGCATCAAACGCCTTGCGTCGCTTCAAGCCACTTGCCATCAGCCTGAAGTACACACCGACCTCACACATAAATGCTGCACCAGCAGCATTGTGTGAAGTCAAAGATTGATCACAGGCAAGGACATGGTTATTCCTCTTGATAATACGTTCTTGTTGCTGAAATATTTCGGAAAGCGACCTGCGACCATGCTGCTGACCCTGTGCCCCCTGAACTGGCTGCAGGGCCGGGTCAAGACCCATGATCACCCGAGTTCCCCGCAGCCTTACGCGTCACACCAACAGCAGACTGCACAGACACTTACTCTGCTCAGCGCAGCAGCAACCACAGCAGTTTACCGCAGCTGCCGAGAACAGCAAAGCTCCCCAGCAAACAACAGCCAGCCGCAAGCCAGTTACCAGCAGCAGCACCACCACCACCAGCAGCTTCAACAGGCAATGGTACGAGCAGAGCACTCTCTATTACTCAAACTACCCATTGGACAGAGCAGCTGAGGCCAGGAAGAATGAGGCACAAGTGCTCGCTTGGTTTAATGCACCAAACACCCGGGTGACCCCTGTGAACGGCTCACGAGTCTTGGTCACCAAACAAGAAAACCCTAGCCCAACATCACCAACGGACAGCAGTAGATCAGACACTGGCAGCAGCTGGTACAGCAGCACAGGCAGTGACAGTGCTGCCAGTAATGGCGATGTCCGCCCTCTGTTGCAGCCAGTGTGGATATCCCCTGCTGCAGAGCTGGGTGTGGCGCTAAACCCTGATGTACCACCCCTGTTCTTGGGCCTAGACCCAGACACAAAGACACCACACTTTGCGGTGCAGGTAGCAGCAAATGAGGTTGACAGCGTTGCCAGCAGCAATGGCGCCAGTTGGGTGTCAGCAAGAACAGCTGGGCCCGACTTGAACAGGACTGATGCAGCGCTGATGGTGGGTAGACAGCGTAAAACCTCAGTGCACTCATCCTGGCTGCAGCATGCACAAGGAGCAAAGTCCAGCCAGCAGCTCACATTACAATCGTGCTGGAGCAGCATATCGTAGGTCTGGTGCATGCAACTCTGCCTGAGCACAAGCTTTGGCCAAAATCAAACCAACACACATCTCAGAGCACGCGCCTGTCATCCGCATTGCTCTGCATCTTATCTGACGCACTGGGGCTGACACAGTATTTATCTTAGTAGTATCTCCACCAGCAGTTCAGACGCACTTGCAATGGTCTGCTGCTGCCCTGCCCTGCACTGCACTGCATGTTGGCGCCCCTGCATTGGTGCTGCTCTCAGGCTGTTGCTTCAGGACTTGCCCAGTGGCACCTGGACACGCAGTTCCACGGCACCTCAGGCAGTAGAACATTCCCCAGGGACGGTGGCTTCAGCAGGCAGTGCTCCAGCAGCGGGCGCTCCCTGTACCCTCGCCTGGACCCCGCCATCATCACACTGGTCATGGCGGGCCAGCAGTGGTGCCTGTTGGGCAGGAAGAAGGGCTGGCCACGTGGCAGGTCAGCTGGCAGGGGCAGTCAACGGCTGCAGGGCTCCTTGCAATGTGCCTGTCGGGGAGGCACCTGCTGTGAGGTGTTGGGATGGCACATGAACAGCAACTGAGACCTATGACGATTCCATGGTCCTTTAAGTATTGTGGGCAGCGCCCCTTGCATGATGAGATTATTGCCTTGTATTGCTGGCTGGTTGCGGATGTTGGCTGCTATGAACAGGGGTCTTCTGCAGCGGTCGCGGAGACGCACAACACACTCTTTGCAGCCCATCTCCTGGTGCTATCTGTTGTAGGTACTCAACCCTGGCGGGGTTCCTTGAGATTGGTGAGTCTCTGGAGCAGGCGCTGTGCAGGGAGGTGGCGGAGGAGTCTGGAGTCTTTGTGGACCTGCACTCAGTGAGGTGGGCGTGTGTATAACAGCGACAACAAACACCTCTTATTGAGGTGGTCCATACCTCCAGGTGTCTGCCCCTGTGTGCTGGCTTGAAAGCGGCAGAGAGGAACTCCCTGAGTCATCTGGGCCAGTGTGACTAATGCTGATGGCGCCTTTGATGCCTACAAGGAATGCAATTAGTCTTGTGGCAGTGTGCAGGGATGTCATCCACTGGCAAACACTTCGTTCCCACACTACAGCATGTGGCTGACAGTACACTGCAACCACCCAACATCAGTTGGTCGTTGCCTGCCATTTGAGACGTCAAAGTCGGTTGCAGCTAGCCTGAGTTGCCCCTGTCCCTGCTGTGCCCTGTGACCACCCCGCCTCAGGTACATTGCCAGTCAGCCCTGGCCCTTCCCGCGCTCACTCATGGTCGGGTTCTATGCATTCGCAACAACAGCAGCAGCAGCCATAAGCAATGACAACAATGGCAGCAACAGCAGCAGTGGCAGTGTCAGCTCCTTCGGGGTTGAAGCGCTGTCTCATGAAGGGCGGAAGGCCATGATGGACACGGGCCTCAAGTAAGCAAACCCCTCCACACACGTGGACCATGCACTGCTGCAGCTGTGTACTGCTGCCACACAGTGTTACAGTGTTGTTCAGTTGAAGGAGCACACGCAGCTGTGCTTTTATGACATGTCTGGTGCTTTGGATGTTGTGTTGTAACATATACGACATTTTGAGCAAGATCAGATGCTTATACATTAGGGATTTAGCTGGCTCTGATCAAGTTCAACAAGGCTTCTGACACGTCTGACAACAATTTGCGGCTGGCATCCTGCAGGCCCTGTGAGGTTGCTGATGTTCTGCAAGACCTTCAACTGCTGCAGCCACCAACACCTGAGGAGGGAGAGATGGAAGATGTCAGATGGTTCCACAGGTGACGGGGCAACACATGGCAGCAGCAGCATCTGGGAAGTTTCAGATGCACTGGCTGTTATCAGCATTGACTATTGCAGTTGCTGACCATGCTTCAAGCAATGCAAATTTCCATGCCTTGCTGCGACTGCCATGAGTGTGCTCTTGAATATTGCTGCTGCACACACGTGGTTGCTGTGCAGGGACTGGCTCCATCATGCACTGCATCTGGGCCCAGCGGCTCCTGGTGGCTTTATGATTCCGGGTAACTACTCATTAGCACACAGGCTGATCATGGGATGGCTCAACTCCAGACCCACAGCACCCGCGTCAGCAGCTGCTGCAGGCAGTGGCACTAATACCAGCTGCACCAGCAGCTGGTTAGGTGATCTGGTGCCGCAGGTAATCATCGACCAAGGCGTGTTCAAATACATACTTCTCAGGCTCACAGACCAGCAATCTGGCAGGAGCAAGTTGCTGGTGCGTGGAGCAGCAGCAGCAGCGTATCATAACCACATCCTGCAGCATACAAAGACACAGCTGCAACAGATAGACAGCCAAGGCCAGCTTATGTTAGATGTGCTAGGAGGTGGGAGAATAGAGCACCATCCAGAGCAGGGTGCGCTGAGTGTATATGGCTACTCGGCTGCTTTCGGGCCTGCTGTGCATGAGGTCACTGTTGGCTTGATGAGGAGATGGTACCCCTTCTATGAGGCAGAGTGTATCACATGCTCATATGAGGGTTATTGAAACTGCTTGGCTGGAGCAGGCACATATTTCTACTCTCAATTTGCAGAGTATTTGAACTGGTTATTGGCGAGACATAGGCTGTTTTTCCCGAGGAGTGTGAATCATGGTACATGGCAGGTGTGATTGGAGTAGCAAAATGGTCTGTGGCAAGGCCCAGGCAAGGGTAACATGTTGCAGCTGTTGCAACTTCATGGTCTGACCGCCTTACTTTGCATGCATACTTTTGCGGGAGGAAGATGTCAGCACCAGCAGGACTCTATCTGGGCTAACAACTCAAGCAGCAGGCCCTTGCGGCAATGACCAAGCATCAACATGTGAGGTTGTCTACCATATTCTTACTGTCTGAATGTAACCTAGCTCGGTTCTTGCTTTGAGATGATCAGTACCATATGTTACATTTCCATTCATGTAAAAGAGACAGAGCCATGCAACATTGGATGAGCTAGCAAATGAACTGATATGCAAGAGGCCGCCATTCAGGGATGACGATGCCATACTGCTGCTGCTGATCCCCAGCTTCAGAGTCCTCTTGCATAAACCATTATTTGGGTGCTCCCGAGCGCTGCTTGTTGCCATCTTCTCCATGGCCAGCAGTGTGGCTGCAGCTCATCTATCCTCCTCCCAAGGCGCATGCATGCAAGGCAACTTCCATTAGACCGTACACAGACACAATCAACTATAAGTAGCTGCAACATGTTACACACACTTGCCTTGGTCTCGCCGTTGGACCGCTGTGTGCTGTGTACTGCTCTGTTCACTGCTACCATCTACCATCACGTACACACACCTGGGAAAAACAGCCAGGACGTCAGTCATCAGCAACGCACAAACTTGATCATCGTGTTGTTTAGATTTGTCTTATTGTTATGCACAGCTATCGGCGATAGCTCCAGCATCACTGGCACCCGCGTACTTCACTTCTCCGTGCAGTCCCAAAAGCCTGCCTGAGACATCAACCTGACTGCATATCAGCAATGTTACTGACATACCACGGCAGCATCAACTGAAGGTGTAATAGAAGGCACAATCATCACTGTTATGTGCAAGAGGTTGCATGGTTTTTACTTGCAATGCATATGCATATCAGCAGAGGACCTGGCCAAGCACCTCATACTGGGTGTTTGCGCAGAGTGTTGGATTGGTCAGTGGGAGAGTATGTTAGCCTAGGTAGTCTACTCAGTAAAGCAATTGTGTGGGGTGGAGAGGACAGTCGCAGCAGTTCCAGGTAGTAAGTACAGTCTCAGATTTGACGAACACCGACGTGTTCCCCGTCATCTGGTGCAGGGGATATATGCGGACAAAAAACATGGTATGTCTCACCTCTGCATTGTCAGATATCCCGAAGTATGAACTCTCTTTTAGACCCATCTTCCTAGTGAACTCAGCGAAAGAGAAACTCGCCTCATGCGATAAGTTCGAAATACTTCAGTGTCATGTATACTGTCCAGTGCAATCCTTATTTACAACTAAGCTGGGTCTTCTGTTTCAGCGCACTTGTTGCATTAATAAAGCATTGTGCATAAGTTGTCATACTTTCATTGTACCCACCACTAGCACTTCCAGATTGTGTTGCTTGCCAAGCAACACCAGCCAAATGCTTGGTGCTGTTTGCCACTGGGCGTCATATCATCATCTCTCATACAGCACATTGGCATCCAAAGTGTGCTTACACCAGATCGGCTTAAACAAGTATGGTCATAATTGGTCACTGACAACTGCAGATTTGCAGGCAGAATATGTACCACAATTAATCATATCTTCTCTCACATCTTCGCATGCCCACACATTAGTCTGTCATATTGCGTTAGCATGTTGCCAACATTCCCAAATTGATCATACATTCACAGTTGTCAGAGGGAATCTGTTGTCACAATGTCACACACTTCCTCGCCACTGCACCTTGTCACAAACTCTGCACTGCCAGGCACAGCCGTTGCAGCACTGCTGTGACAGTGTCCTGTGCTGTTCTTTGCCCTGACTTCCTCAGACCCCACTTCCTTTGCAGTTAATTATATTACACCTCCATAAAAGTAATATTGACTCAATGGGTCACAGAGCTTCCATCCCACCCACAGCGGTACCGTACCTGCTGAACACCAGCCTTATCAAAATTCTGATGCTGTGGTATGCTGCTGTGTATGCACTATTAAACCTTGAAGCAGAGGCTCACAGACTGACCATTGTGCACATACCATATCTGGTTCTAATGTATGATTTCAATGCACAACAAACAGGGTGGCCACCACCAACAGTGCAGCACACATCCTTGCATTGTCACTTTGCGAAGTTCTGTTCCATGGCCACTCCATTCTCAACTTCCCACTCCCCCTTAACATAAGTCTGCACCTTGGTCTCTCTGATAACCACCACCAACAGTGCAGCACACATCCTTGCATTGTCACTTTGCGAAGTTCTGTTCCACGGCCACTCCATTCTCAACTTCCCACTCCCCCTAAACATAAGTCTGCACCTTGATCTCTCTGATAACCACAATCACACGAGAATGACTCGTGCCTTGACAGCAACAAGCACAAATATCAGTCATCAACTGTCACCCGTCAGTCAGAGCTGTATGCATAGCAGTCTAAGCGAGTGTCACCCTATCGCATTGTTGGAGTCATCCCAGATTATCCTTCCTTGTGAAGGGCCCTCACGAATAGATACATTTGATATAAGCCATGTCTCAGAAGGATGTTGAGAAGCTTGCACACTGAGTTGTTGTCATCGGCATTTTGATGATGGGTGTGCCCTTGGCATGTAGCAGGGTGTCATGAAACAGTTCATCAGCAGTAAACCTGTTAACAAGCAACAAGCATAACATACATATGTTTGTGAGCCAGACTATAGTTGCTGCAAGTCGCTGCATTAGGAGGGTGATTGAGGACAGCGGATATCTGTGTACTGCTTCCATCAAAGCTTTCAACGCACAAGAGCTACAATTTCATATGCTGTCAAAGTATGAAATTCTGATATACATAATGCTGTTCAACTACTGCCGCAATTTTTGCGTGCAATGCAGTCGGTTGATTGGTTCCATATCCAATGGCACACAGATCATATTCACCCCTTCCCTCCACCTCCTGGGGGATAGGGTCAGCGATATGACCAGATCATTGCTAGATAGCTTGCACAGCCGCCTGGCTGCATTGCTGTGCGTTGCACAGATGAATGCCATGCAATTACGAGGTGTCATCACTCACATAAGTGACCTGCAAGCTTAGTACACGGCTACACCATGGTGACGACGAGCCCCCCAACGTCTGCGGCCAACACCACCAGCACGGGGCCTGCCACAGCTGTACACAGCGTTTGCAATTGAGTT
Organism: Coelastrella sp. MACC-549; assembly: GCA_018290735.1. Taxonomy (NCBI): domain Eukaryota; kingdom Viridiplantae; phylum Chlorophyta; class Chlorophyceae; order Sphaeropleales; family Scenedesmaceae; genus Coelastrella; species Coelastrella sp. MACC-549. The sequence continues at coordinate 94,697 of JABEVS010000063.1, read as the reverse complement.
GCAGACTGTCTGAACTACGCGCACTGGCAGAAGGATGATCTCGCGGACTGCACCAGCCATTGTTCTGAGCGTAATAGAAGGATAACTTTGTTTCAAGTGGCAGAGGATTATAGTTGCTTGTAATACCTTTCAATCACAGCTTACGCGACAGCCCAAGTCACAAAAGCTTATGTAGCGCCAGATAACTTGGATCCCAACAAGTGACATTGGCAATGACGCAATCGCGAAGCTGTGGCGTATCTGACAAACCGTTTCTTTGGCATCCCCCGTTTGCAACCTATCGAACGCTCATCTTACTTACCTATTGATGTTGTGTCAAATTGCGCATGCCTTGCTGACCAGGCCGCAGTCGCTGACCTCATCGTGTTGGCAGTATCAACCGTAGACTGCAGTACGATGCTGGGTCTGCCAGCGATAATACACTGAGACGCAAAGGACAATTGAAGGCGATTCAGGTATGCTTTGTGGACATCGTCAGCACACATCGCACCACAAAGCTGCTCTCAGGCCCAACTCCCAGCTAGAGACCCACTGGGCTGAGCGTCCATGCATATGCCTCTGGTAACACCACTAAAAGTCCTCATTGTGTCGATATCAGGGCCATCATCCCTTTCAAATTTGCCACCACCAGGTAATCACCGAATTTTGTCCACCTTGACAGCAGTATTGCTGCCAGCAGGCTGCACTTGCAAGTCCAATCAAGTTGTTACACGAGTGTAACCCGCCCGTTAGCGAGCCAAGTACAGGCTCATTGGGCATAGCACAATCACTGCAAACTTTGCACGTTGAATTGGTTCCACGTGTAAACACAGCCGGATGAGTTTTTTTTGTGTGTGTGTGTTTGTTACATCCAAGCAACAGATGTCACTGCTTCAACCAAGCACATTGGTCTCAATTTCTTTTACATTGGATGCTTGAGCACACGTGGTGCTCAAGCTGCCAGCTGCAGTGCACCTGTAACAGCACCTGGCGCAATTCTGAGCTGCGATAGTTGGTTTTGCCTCTTTTGTGATGTTACTGCCAGGTTGAGGTGTGTTGGGATTTACTACTTGTACTGCCACCCCCACTGAGTGGGATTTTGTGCCGTGACGGCACTTTTGCCCCTGAGGGTGGCTAGATCTGAGCCACCAAGTACTTCTCCCATGGGCCTTGCGGCCGGTAACTTCCTTCCTTCCTGGTGCAGGGTGACAGTGCACAGTAAAATAAATCTAGCCATGCAACCAGTTCAGATGCTATGGCGAATGCGCTGACATGCGTTGGGGTGATTTTGCCTTTGCTTTTGCACACACACATGTGAAAATTGTATTTTTTTAACATAATTTCTTGAAGAAACTGAGCCAATGCAACATTCATGAATGAGCTGGCAATGGCCTGACATGTGCGCTTCTTTAGCGTCATTGCTGACAGAAGAAGCACTTTATTGCCAGGTGGCTGGCAAATGTGATGCAGGTTCAACCTGGAAACTAGACCTAGAAACAGTAAGCTGCGGTTTATCGTCAATGGTTACACATGGTGGAGGTCGCATGCACTCCAACAATCTCATGTCAAGCATGCACCCTGCAGATCTGCACCCTGCAGATCTACACCCTGCTGATCTAGATCCCTAATAGGCAACGCACAGTGTCCTAAGAAACAATGCAATCTTGGTTGATGGTCAGCAGCCATCTGTGACACACCTCAGTCAATCCCTCAGGCATAGGCTGCGCCATAAACCAGACTGAAACGCTATGGCATGCATGCCATATGGCCAGCTGCAAACAGCCAACCTGAGCCACTCCAGCCCACCAATGAATGCTGGCGCACTGACTGTCAAACAGCATCAATCACTACTCGAGTCGCTGCCGGTTTCAACCCATGAAGCTTCTTTAGCAGCATTCACACGAGAAAGTGCTGCTGCATACGCCAGGTGCACGGAGTCGATTTGCCCTTTCCTGTTGATTGGTGTGTCTGCTGAGGAGTCGCTACTGCTGCCGCCGTCAACAGGCCGACTGCTGCGCCTCACCTGCGCATGAGGCAAGAGCATGTAAATACAGCAAGGATTCAGGCATCATTCAGCTGCCACAACAAGCTTGTCGTCTGAACAATTAAACTGGATAAGGAAATTGCATCATATTGCAAGTCTAGGCCCGGCCCTGGCAATTGCCTGGTTCATGCAAGTTGCAGACAGGCTTTATCACCGCAACAACACATGACCGAACTGCAACAAAGCCCGTGACTGTGTTGTGGCACGAGAGAGTGTGGCAGACAGGAAAATGTGGGGATTACAGCGACATACATATGATGGCTTGCGTTGTTGTAAGTCCACATAATCCAGCAGCTGCTGGGTAAGTGACGCCTGCGCCCCACTGACAGCATCACCTCCAAGCCAAGTGTGACACCCAGTAGCCCCCGAGCTGCTGCTTGATCTACCCGGCACAGCCGATAAGTTGTTTGCAGGCAACAATTTTCTGGTGCAGCACACTGCTGCTGCTGTTGCTGCTGGTTGCTTTGGAGGCCAACCTGTACGACCAGCAGTCCTTGCTGTATGTGCTAGGTCCTTATTCACCCTCAGGCTCTGCAGCAGCTGTGCTGTAGCTGCTGCTGCCCTCCCAGGCGCCGGCCTGCTGGTCATAGTCAATCCAAGAGCAGCTGCTGCTGACATTGATTCAGTTCTGCGCACATTCGTCAGTGCCGCAGCTCCTGCTGGTACCCTGCTGCCAGCTAGAGCACCACTGAGTGCTGCACCTCTGCTGATAGTTGTGCTCTTGCTCCTGGCACAGCCAGCTGCCACATGCTGCTTTGTACGCTGCAGGGGACTGCTGAGCAGCCAGGCTGAAGAGGCACAGCCCTCTGCACTGCCGCTTGGCCTTGCTAACGAGGCTGAAACCCTGAGTAAACTGCCTGCGGGTTTCAACTGTAGATCAGACGGGCGCACTCCAATGTGCAGCCTCTGCTGACGCTGACTCAAGGTCTCAATGCCACCTGTGGTCTTAGGGCGCTGCTGCTGCTGGTGTCTAGGTTGCTGCTGCAAGTGACCCGTCAAGCGTCCTGAGCTATTGCAACGCAGCTTGTGATTGCGAGTCTCTGCCTCAGCAGCAGACATCCGCTGCAGGGGAAGGGCATCCCAGACCCTCACAGGACGTGGAGCTGATTGGTGTCTCAACCTTTTGCCATGGTCGGTCGCATCAACTACTGCAACTGCATGTCTGTGTATCTGCTTCTGCCATGTATTCCAACTGCTGTAACCCAGAGACGGGCTGCAACTACGCTGTGCATGGTGGCTGTGGTGCAGCGCTGACCCCTGTGACTGCTGCCCTAGAACCCTCAACCCCTGCTGATGTAATTTACTGCTGGTGCATTGGTTAGGCCCCGGGTGTGAGGTGCTCAACCCCACAGCCAGTGCACCATCACTAGGTGTCCCAGCTGTGCAGCTGAGTCTGGGACCTGACAGCCATGTACCACTGCTGATCATCTGCTGCTCCGACTGCGAGGCACTCATCACGTGATGTTGCTGCTGGGATGCTTGTGCGTGGCTAGTCAGCCGTAAATGTGCCTGCTGGTGCTGGTGCTGTTGGCGAACATCCTGCTGTTGTTGCTGAGTGAACCTGCACCTCAACGACGCTAATTCACTTAGACTCTGCTCCAGGGCAGCAACAGCAGATGCAGGTCTGACGATCTGCTGTTGATGTTGCTGTAGGTGCTGTTGCAAGTTCACCCTACTGGGTGTGTCAGGCTGTCGGCTGCCCTGTACCTCTGCTTTCACATGGGTCTCTGCTACCCAACTCATGTTGCTTCTGTCCAAGCCTGTGTGCCTTGTGACTGCTGTGCCATTGCTGGTCCAAGGACGCTGCTGGATCTTCTCTTTGTTCTTGTGCATTGCATGGCGATATCTGCTGTCACGCCCGTCGCGATGGTGAGCAGCTGCAGTGGCAGCAACACAGTGAGCGGGCCAGGGCGGCTCATAATCTGCAAGTTCCCTGAGGTGCTGCAGCTGCGGTGCTACACGCGCCTGCTGACTTCCAGCCCGGTGTGCTGCAACAGCTGCTACTCCAGGGTCAGCATCTGCAAGCTGTGCTGACCAGCTGCTGATGCCATGCTGCACTCCTCCCACAACTGCTGAGCTGCAGTCGTCAGGTGTGTGTGCATAACCTAGTGCTGCAGGTGATGTGGCAGGCCTTGGAACTCCACAGCTTGGTGCTAAGCCCTGAAAGACATCCTGCGTGCGGTGGCTGCTTTTGCTGTGCCACTGACAGCCATGCAACTGTTGCTGCGGGTGCATTGTTGGCGGGAACAAGGCAGCTGGGGCCTGCAACTGCTGCAGCAAGTCCTGTCGATAGCTTTTGGCATTCATATCAGCCTGCAGCCGCTGCAGTTTATCCTGCAGTGCAGCGTTATCTGCTATGATGCGCACGGCACCATTGGTGTGGTCAGCTGGAGCTGTAAGTATTGGTTGTTGCTGCTGTTCCTGATGCTTCTGCAGCTGCTGTTCCAGCATGACAGCTGCATCAGCTTGTCGCATGGATCTGAAGATGCCCTTCAGTCTCCGCCGGGGTGTCCTGCTGACGAGCAGCGGACTGCCATGTACAGGTGATGCTGATTGCTGGTGGTCGTGTTCTACTATCACTGTTTTGTTGGATACATCTGCTAGTGCCCCTAGCCGTGTCTGCTGCTGCTCACCGCAGTTGTTCTGTTGATATGATGATGCAAAATCTATGTTCAACGCCTGCTGTGCGTCGTTTATAGTGCCCTGATGACAGAAGCTTGTGGCACAAGCACTGCTGTTGGTTTGCATGTCATCCTTTGCAGCTGGGTGATGTGGGCTTGTTGCACTAGCTGTTGCTTGTAGGTATTGATCCAACAAGCCTGTGCTTTGCATAACTGATTAACAGAGATGAAGGGACCCAGCGAGTCAAGCTGCACGAGCAACAACGCACGTCGGTGCTGCTTGTGGCAAGGCAGGCATCTTCACAGCATATGAAATAATGTATCAGTATATGGAATTCGCTTCTGCAGGATAGCAGTCGTGGCAAGGCCAGTTGATTGCTTTGCTGAACGCACAAGTACTTTGCGATGAGAATCTTCCACTTAGGCCATAATCAATTGCATACGTTCATTCTTCTTCCTGAATAGTACGCGGTAAGTAACAGAGGAACATACCACTGAAAACAGGGTACGGGAGACTTTGACAGATCTAGGAGCAGTGGCAGGTTGATGTGCTCAGATTTACTGCTCAAATTTACTGTTTGGGGCGTTGGTAGCCACGGCAGGGCGGTACCGGAAGACGGGACCACCGAAAGAACTGAGCAAAGATGTCATGCAAGCGACACAATCAGACAATGTCACAAGCTATATCATATTAAGCTGCAACGAGGTGACTGTGTCGTTGAGCAAGCTTGTTAGCACATGCTGTTAGTAGTGGCTACAACTCACAACGTCCGGATGAAGTCATTGAGGCATCGACTTAGTCTATTACAGGAGGCAGGCGCATGCCCAACTCAGAGGCAGGCGCATGTGGCTACAAGGGGCCACAGCAGCCTGATTACGCGTGGATGTAGTAAGGGGGTCTTGGGTGAAGCAGGCGTCAGGCTGATTGCAAGTCGATGACATACCCCAAGAATAACTGGTCATATAAAATTGCATGTGGCTTGTGCCGCTTCCCTAACTTGCGTCGCAAATTCTGCGAGATCGTTCGTCGGGTGAAAGGCTCTTCACGTGCTTATCGTCTCTGATACTTTATACCTACTATTCTACCTGTTGCGGTCGAGAATGCAGCAGCGCACCCTGGTTGGAACGCAGTGGGCTGCACCTTGCGCGGTCGCTTACGGTCACGCAGTGCAGCTGCCGCCCGTTGCTCGGCCTCGCCGCTCAGCCAGGGACAAAGGTGATATATATACCTGTGACCCGCCGGCTGTTCTGAATGAGGGGGTTTTGTTGGCGCCAGCACAGCTGTACTGCCTTTTGGACTCACGTTGGCCATGCTGTTCAACAGCTGATGCGGGTTATGCAGCCACACGTTGCAGGAGGACCTTATTTAATATGATTATATACAGACTCTTTGTTGTGATTGCACACGTTCCTCTTTGTTGAGAATCTGCCTTTCTCCTGGCTATGGCTGGTTGCAGTGGTTGCCAAGGCAGTGGACATCCCAGGTGACCTGCATGTCCATGCCAGTGGCAGCACTGGAGGCAAGTGCCCGTTCCTTGCGGGACTACGCTCACCACCAATGATCGATTTGCCATGGCTGAAACGTGTCCAGCTGCAGGTGGGTTGACTCAGATTGTTGGTATCCGGTACAGAGCCTCTAAATGATTCCAGCTTGCAACAGCCTGTTGCTGATAGTATCAGCAACGTAGCCGCTCTTTTTCCGAGACCCAACTGTGCATGTCAGACGTCAGCAGCAGCAGCATTGTTTTGATGTTTGATGGGTTTCGCATTGGCAGCTTAGCAGACGTGGGTAAGGCAGTCACTGCATCTGGCAGATGGTAGCTGCACCCGTGAAGAGTCCCAGCACTCTTAAGCAGTAGTTCTCACTCGTTTGCCTGTACGCCGCCTGTCATGTGTCCCATACCACTTCCTTTGTTAGGTGTTACATCCTGCTGACTTCCAAAGGACTTTGTTGAGTCAGAGTGGCAGCGAGACCATGATTCAAGTTGCCAAGCAGCCCCTGTTCAATGGGTTCTACATGCCAGCCACAATGCAGCTGACCAAAGACGTTTTCGCTGCTGAAGGGGATGGAACAACAACACAGGGTCTTGGGGGCAACAACTTTGCTTTCAAGGGCTTTGGTAAGTTGATGAAGTGTGCCCCACTACCTTTGTAGCCGTTCATGTGCAAGCACTCCAGATGGTCCAGATAGCGTTTTGCGGATTTGACCCCCAGACCCCTTGCTAATATTTGTATCGGGCCACAGTGACTGCTGTATTGGTTCTTTGTCCCTGCACTGCTACACATTTGTTGCTGCTATGTGGTGTTTGCAGGCACGCTGCTAGGCGAAGACAGTTTGTTAATAGTGTCAGACCCTGATCGACATAAGCAGCTCAGAGCTCTACTGCAGCCAGCCTTCAATGCTGATGCAATTGCCGCTTATCTGCCCGACATACAGTCACTGGTGCATAGACATCTGGCCAGCTGGGAGGCTGCTGATGCCCAAGGAGTGAAAGGATATGACTGCCTCAAGATGTTGACATTTGATTTCATATTGCAGGTAGGAATGGCTGGGCACACATTGGCTAGGAAGCGTGGTCTCTGTTCTTGCATAGCCGAAAGCATTCAGTCAGGCCATCTTGATTTGTAACAAGCCAGCCAGCAACTGGTCAGTAGTAGTGCTTGGCATGTTGGTTCAAAAGGCACAAAAAACATTCAGAAGCATCTCCCGGCCGCATTTACAGAAACATCCCCACAACACAGCACAGCACAGAGGGAACAGTGCTCATCAACCTGCTGTTCAAGCTACTGCAGTCTGCTCTGTTAAAACCAATAGGTAGCAATGGGCCAAGTCATCCCTGACGATGAGCTGCGCTACCTGAGTGGGTTGTTCAACTCTCTCGTCCGTGGGCTGGTGGCTTGGCCATTCTTGAACATCCCCTTCACACCATGGAACAGGTGAGCCCGTTTGAGCCACATGTCTGTCTAGTCATGCACGTCAGCATAGTCATGTCTCTTCTAGCAGTAGGTCGCACGATTGGTGCCTAGGCAGGGCTCAGGACATACGAAACATGCTTGGTATGGCAGCTTGTGTAATAGTGCTACAGCCCACCATGATGTTGTCTTGTTGACTGAGGGGATTACAGGCAGCTCTTGAGCAGCTCTCTAGCACAGCTGAGTCTGAAGTATGTTTTGTGCCGACTCTCTTGTGCTGCTCTGCCATTGCAGGGCCCTGAAGGCGCAGCAAGAGCTCATTGCCTACTTTCAGACTGGTGTCACAAAGACCCGCCAGCAGCTGGCAGCTGGTGGTGATGCGCCGGGTGTCCTGGGCAGACTGGTGGCGGCTGTTGATGAGGAAGGGAACAGGTGGAGGCCTGACTGCATTCTTCCTGCTACACTTCACATGCTGCATGCATCAATGGGTCGCAAGTGTCTACAGTGCCAACATGCAGTGTGAGAAGCCCTCATGGCTTGCTGGATGTGCTCAGATGCATGCCAACTGGGACATTGTGGCATAGGAATATTCAGTTTCTGTCTTGATACAAAGGTTGCTATGCCAAACAGCTCCTGTCAGATGTTGTTCTAGTGATGTGGCCCTGCTGTCTGGGGCCGGCCAGACTTTGCTCACACATGTGCCGTTCTGGGGTGTATGTGCAGGTTGACTGACAAAGAGATTTGCGACAACATGCTGCTGCTGTTGGTGGCTGGGCATGACACCAGCAGCACCACCCTCACACGCTGCATGAGCAACCTCCAGGATAATCCTGCGGTCTGGGACAAGCTGAAAGAAGAGCAGGCAACTGTGGTTGCTCGTCATGGGAATGACATCACTGCGGCTGTTCTCAGGGAGATGACGTATGCTGATGCAGTCATCAGGTGAGCTCTGCAGGCTGCTGAGTGCTGCAAATGACTTGGTCATGTAAGGTGTCTCACCGTGACAACTCTGGACTCCTGTGAGTGACTCATGATTGTCATATGTTTGTTGTGCAGTTTCAAGGCAACTTAGTAAGTTTCTTGTAGAAACCTGCACAATCACTAGCACTGCTGGTGCAAAGGCTTTGCCTGCTGTTGTGGTTACCTTCATGTCTCCAGGGAAACCCTCAGGCTTGATCCTGTTGTGAATGGTGTTGTGCGCATCACCACCAGAGACTTTGAGCTTGGGGGATATGCAGTGCCAGCTGGCACCCGCTTGTCGTTGCCGCTGAGAGACTTGGCAGCAAATGATCCGCGCTGGATCCATAGCCAAGGTGGGTTCAACTTTGAGTAGCCACTACTTAATGTACATGGAGGATTCTTAGCAGACATGCAACCATGCATCTGCGTTTGGTCTGTAGAGGCTGCCTACACGGCGGTGCTCGGTGCCTGCAGAGGAGGAGGTATAGGACGGCTGGTGCTCCTGAGATCAATAAAATTCTCTATGCCACTACTTGGGAGCTGAATGAGTATGCCGTGGTACTGTGCTCACAGGTGAAATGCACCCCTTATTGTTCAACCCAGACCGATTGACGACCCCCTCTGGTGTTAAGCCGGGCCAGTTGATGCCGTTTGGTGGTGGTGTGAGGTACTGCCTTGGTGCTGCTCTTGCCATGGCTGAGATGAAGGTGTACTTGGCAATGCTTGCAAGGAGCTATGACTTCACAGTGGACAACAACACAGAGTGGAAGCCAGCACTGGGGTACTACCCTGCAAACGGGCTGCCGCTGGTTCTAATGCAGCGTGGACAGTGAGACGGAGAGCAGAAGACAGGAAAGCCAGGCAGAGCATAAAGTTTCAGAAGGTGTTACGATCATCAGGGCCTGTGCTGCAGCTTGAGTGTTGGTGTCAGCAGTATGTTAAGACAGCTGTTTGTACTGGAAGCACTCCTGTCCGCCTTCAGTGGCATGTTGCTTTCACAGTGACGTTGAGGCGTACTTCAAGTTGTGGGGGACATGTGATGGGGCTGTTGCGATCTGCAATGCAGCATTCGTTGAGTGAGTTGTTAGGTTGTTTTCAGACAGTAGTAATAATATAACACGCGACCTCACTCGAGTTGTACTGAAGGTCTATGACACTTGCCTGCTTGTGCATAACATTGAAGCATACGCTGTGCCAGCAGCCCTATGCTGTTGTTGGGTGTTATAATGGCGTGTCAGTGCCAATGCAAGGCTTTTGGTGTGGTTCCTTATGCTTTATACCGCTGCTACTGGCAGGGTGGCACCCTGTTAGCTTAACTGGGAGTTCTGTACAGTACACATGTGTACCATTTACGCGAGGCTTATGTACTGATAGTTCTCTGTAGAACCTCCTGTCAAACACTTGTTGTGATGGACAATGTTATGTGTGGTCGCTGTGTTCTATTTTCTGTACTGTCAATCCCATATGCGAGAGAGGAAAGGCTCGCATGATCCAACAACCTCGGCTGACAGGGAAATTGTGTTTATGTGGTGTGTTCAGCAGCTGAGGAAGCTGTGATGTTTTTGGCAGCTGATAACAGGATCACTTAGAAAACCGAAATAAGCTTTTTGACTGTTGTACATCACGGAACAATGGACCTGGGTGTGTCGGTACTGCCTGTGCGCTGCAACACGTGTCAAGGCTGACTGGTTTGCCAAAGCTGAGAGGCATGCCAGCAAGCTGACCAAACGCATATATCACGTTTCCTGCAGTCATATACGATGCTGCTTTCGTCTTACGAGGGTGACCATACCTCGTACTAGAAACACCAACGTTCCTGCGCTTGATGACGTCCTCTCGACACAAGCCCTGTCTACTGGCATCTTCAGGAGCGCATTGACAACATCACTCTTATAGAGCAGTTATAGCGACGTTGTGTGCAACAATAGCCTGCTCCCGGCACCGCTGCACGGTCAGTGAACACGTGTACGGTTTATTGACCCGTTTTTTTGCACTTCAATCAACAGATTTGCTTCAACTATGGCCCTCATCAACGCTCGTCAGTGTGGCTTCAAGCAGGCAGCTGCCCCTGCAGTCAGACGCACTCGTGTCGTGAAGATCGCAGCGGTGCAGAAGCAAACCAATGTTGGCTCTGCCGTTGCTGCGGCAGCAGCGGCTCTGCTCCTGGTAGGTCATACTTGTTCCAGGTCCCTGCTGACTGTCGCGATCAAGCGTGATGCTATGTCCCAAAGACATCAGCAGTTGCGGCAGTTATAGGCAGTTAGGTGTCCACAAGCTTGTGGACCCCTTAAGGGAATGTAGCACGGCGCAAGTGCTGTAACTCCTATAACAAGTTAATACTATTGGTTTGAAGCTGTTATGGGATGATGGGCCATAGTAGACGCCTATTGAGTGAAGGCCTAACTGAGCACATGAGTAAACCAGCTGTGATGAACTTAATGCTCAGAGTCAACATGCTCAGTCTTTCTTGGCACAGGTGAACAACCTTTTAAACTCGTGTTCAACCTTTTTTGCCTCTGCTGCTGAATATTCAGGTCGGCGGTCCTGCTCTTGCCGCCCCCCTCGCTGATGTGGCAGGCATCATCCCCACACCCAAGCAGGCCATTGACAAGACACTGAACAAGCTTGACAGCCTGGACCCACCAAAGGGAGTTGCAGGACCTGAGGTTTCAGGACAGTACCGTAAGTAGACATCACTGCTTGGCAGGGGTTAGAGTTGAAGTAATTGCTTCACATTCTGCAATGCATAGGCAGCAAAGTTGCATGCAGTGCCAGCCTGACTACTGTAATATGTGCCTCCTTGACGATATCAAGCAGCCTGTGGCTTGCTGTGTGCAGCTGTGTTGCAGTCTTTGTGAACTGCACTTGACTGTATGCAGATAACACCAGCGGGCTGTTCACAGGGTTCAGACAAACTCACACCCCCAACAAACCCCTGGGTCCCCAACTAAAAATTCAACATTACTTGTCATCTGCTGCCCTGATGCTGAACAGGTGCCAGCCCTGAGAAGGGCCGCCAGCTTGCAGCTGAAAACAGCCCAGCAGGCAGCCCTGAGGCTGAGGCCAAGGCCAGTAGGGGTACAGGACGCAGGTTCTAAAGACCAGTACAGACACGTACGGAGCTGCTGTACCTGCGACAAACCACAATCACAGTGTATAGAGGTTGAAGTACATCCAACATCACAATGGCGTTGAAGTGTTTGAAAATTTTGACTTTTTGTTGCAGTTGATTGATCTGGGTTGCTGAAGACAACAATATATGCCGAGCGGGCATTGGACTTTGATACACATTGGTCTCTTCTGCGTTTCTGCTGCTTAAGATTGTACAAATGGTGAAACTTATCGTTGGTGGTGATAGTTAGTGCTGTTGCACACATGCTGTGAAGGCTGAGAGCTGGGGCTGGGATGTATCATCAGCATGCCCATAATATCTATGAAAAGTAATGGAATGATATCACCGAACCTGTAAAATTTTCCAGCTCGTAATAGATTCGAACCTCATGTGTGCACATGGCATGCCATGCAACACGGCGCCGGCGTGTTGCCGTGCTAGCCTAAGGGTGATGGTGCATGCCAAAACTCACCTGGACCAGTGCATAACATCCCGACCTTTCGATGCTTCACTGTCTGATCTGCCACAACCAACAGCATTCTTCATGTACGCTCGACACTGTGAACATGGAAGTGTGTGTATTATGTAGCAGATTGATGGGACGGGCCCGCGCGCTCCAACCCCGGGATGGGCTGAAAACCCTGCAAGCAGCGCTGGTCAAGTACATACGTACATGTATGCAGTAGATAAAACAGTTGATAGGAACGCGCCAGTGGCCCACCTCCTGGCATACTCAAAAGCCTGGTGTAGCGGCACGCAGCGCGCGGAGCCTATACGGTACACCGCATGTCACTACGTTGATAATGATAGAGTTCCAATAAGATAGACACAAGATAACAGACACATTTGCACGCAAGATGATGGTGGAAAAACACAGCTTGCTTGTATGCAGGGTCCCCTACTGTTCGATGTGCAGCTGTCACTTCTGTGATCATGCTCCTACGTATACGTCCTCCTATCATCTATCTGTCACTAGTATTACCTGCAGCACAGTGAAGAAGACCCGTTAATTTCCGTCCAGTTGGCCAACCACACATCAAACATGCAGGGGACCAGGGGTGGAAACCAGCGAGTTCTTCCTCCTGATGGCCTCCATACTGCACTACCTTGCTGACAGTAACCTGGCTCGGCTTCTCATGGAACATCGTCATCTTCACCACGACCGCACTAGTGCTTGTTGATTTGATGAACCACTGCCTAACTCACTGCAAAGCCGATTTGACCATGGTGGGCAATGACAGGACATATTTAACTACTCATAATCGATGTGAAGCCACTGATGATGGACATGAGCCACAAAACACAGGCTAGCAACATCAGCAGCAGCTGTCATGTGCCTATCTATGCTCTCTCAAAACATCCCATTTCCATCGCACTTCTTCTGCGGGTTTGGCCCCCGCAACAGCAATGGGCAAGCTTACTCCTGCTTGCTGCTCTAGTTGCTGCGCTGTGTGAGCAGCCACCCCCTGCTGCTGCTGTCGCCCTTTAGCAACCTCTTCTAGCGCTGTTGTCGCTGCTACCTGCCACTGCGCAACCCTCTGCTGCAGTTTATTGGCATCAGCAGTATGCTGCATCATCACCAGCAACTCGGCCAGCTGCCCAGCTTCCTCTAGCACATGCTTGGGCGGCACCAGAGTTTCAAGGTGAGCTGCGAGCGCTATTTCCTCTCCCGGACTTCCAGCTCTGATCTTGCCTGCTTTACCTTTCTTAGCTGCCTTCTTATAGTTACGAAGCGGCCTGCGCCCCCCGATTGTCGATGCTGCTCTACTGCTGCTAGCAGTGCTGCTGCCGCCGATGCCAGTGCCTGTGGCTGTCCTGTCTGTGTAGACACTGAAGCCGCTGATCATACTTGGTGACTCTGAGACCAGATCATCATCAAGAACATGTGCTGTTGTTGCTGCCTCTGCATCTGCCGCTGCCAATGCTGCCTCCATTGTTACGCGGCGCTGGCGGACCTCCAACAAGCGCGCCGTGTACTTGTGTAAACGCTCAACTGACTCTGTTGCCTCACTGAGCATGGCAGCAGCAGCCTGGGGACAGAGACAGGCATGCTGAGCTAGGGACAGTGCTGATGTGGACTGTCTTTTGATACTAGCGTACTCTCATTACAAGATGCACAACGACACTTGCAATGTCTACCTGGCAGGCCTTGGTTGTGCAGGCAACTGACCTCCATTCATGTCAAGACACCACTGCAAAGTACGGCTGGCCAGGGAAGGCCTGCAAGAACACCAGCTGACTTTAAAGCCACCAAAAGCAGCTGCATGACCACTCACCTGTGCGGCTGTGGGCACCACAATGGTGTCTACCAGGTCACTCCTTCCAGCCAGGTACGCCACCCGCAGTGCCTCTCGCCATTCCTTGGCTGCCACAAGAGCCGACACACCGCCATCCACGTCCTGCAGGTACTGCACCAGCAGCTGTGCAGCATCAGCACCAGCACCAGATGCTTGCAGCTGCTCTGAAAGCTCACGAGCAAGCAGCTGCTGCTGCTGCAATGAGTAGCCCAGACGGGCCGCAAGCACCATGCACATTCGCCAGGCACCAGCAATCCTGCACCCAAGAATATACAGAGAGTGAAATATGTGCTGTGCCATGTGGTGCAGGGCCCACCTGCGCTGGTGTGAAAGGTGGATATAGCAGCAGCACTGTTGTGCACAGTATGTGACCTTCACAAGCACATGACAGGTTCCCTTTGGCGTGTTGGACGCACATAACTGGATGGGTGAAATGCAGGAGTCGGGCAACAACCTGCCAGTCAGTCCACTGGGCCAGACGACACAGCATGAGGCCAATCCCACATGGCACTCACTTGTATGCTCCCAATGCCTTTTCTGTGAGTCCTGCAGCACTGTAAGCTACTGCAGCATCCTCAGCTTTGCGCGCATCCAATAGAGCATCACCATATGCTGACAACACTGCAACCAGCTGCTTGTCAACACCTGCATGCCCTGCTTGCTGCTGCTGCTGCTGTTTGAGCTGCTGCACAAGTGCCAACAGCTGCCGCAGCAGCCCTTTCTCTGTCGCCAGTTTCATGGCAGCCTCAAAATGGTCAGGGCCTGCCGCAACAAGGTGCTCTATGGCCCTATCAAAACGTCCAAGTGATATGTCAATTGCATGGCACCTTAGATGCGTATTGCCTTGGCTCCCAAATGACGTTAACTCTGCCAGATATTCTCCAGGATCCTTCTGCGAGTGGCTGACCACCATGAAGGCCAAGGTCAGATCGTAAAGGCCCAGGGCGGTGCGGTACAGTACATCTACGTCCACATACAGCAATAGGTGCTTCAATGCTGCATCAGCCGCAGAACTCAGCTCTGCTGGTGCAGCTGCTTCCTCACTAGACACTGCTACTGCTGCCGTTACTGCTTGGGCACTGGCAGTATGTGCTGTGCTTGCTGCGCTTGCTGTGCTGCCTGTTGCAGATTCCTTTACTTCTCTGATAGCCACCAGAGCCGACTGCAGAGAGGGTGGCTCACTCCTGCACCAATCGCAGAAGCACACTGCATCTCATCTGGAACCGTCAGCGCCACACAGGCAGACCAGCAGTTGCATGTGCACGGAGCTGTACTGCACACATAAACGCATGGATTTGGCACAGGAGCAGCTGACTTGCAGCAGTGATGTATAAACGACAGACCTTTCAATGCGATTGCAGTAACTGCAGCAGCAACAACTTACTCTGTCATGAGACAGAGAAGAGTGCTACTCTGCTGGAGACATGCAGCTGATTCAATCTGGCACGAGACTGTCAGTGATCAGCATGCCGTCGTACTGAACACCTTCAACTCACTTTGCATATGACATGACCACTGTCTTCAGGTGTCCCTGCAAGTACCGGCCTGGTAGTTTCAGCACAGCTGCACGAATGGCGTTACACACAGCTGACACCTTGTTGGAAGTGCTGCTGCTTCTGTCTGCCATGTCACTGGTTGTTGCTGCTGCTGTACAACCTGAAACTGAAAGCTGCCCAAGCGTTCCTAGCAAAGCCTGTAGGTCCTTTTCAGCAGCAGGTGCTGGCTGTACACTACGCCCTGCTTGGTGCTGCTGCTCCCAGCCCAAAGCAGCACTCAGAGCCTCATACATTCCCCCTTGCGCTAGCACACTGCTCTGCTGCAAGGCAAAGAACAGGTCGCACAGATCAGATGGGTCCTGCACTGACGCAACAAACTGCTCAGCATGATCCAGGAACCTGGGCCAGGCATAATCCACCAGCAGGTTCAAGTCCACTCTGTTGGTGACTGCAAGGTCCCAGGCTCTCCTGTACTGCTGCAACTCCAGCGCATCACAGATTGCAGCCAAGGTAAGCAGCCGAGGGTTGAAGCCTTCAAGGTTGCCTCGTTGCATTTGCAGTATAACGCCAACATCACCCCAGGGTGACGCCAGGAGCATGGCACCTGTACAAGCACCAGCACAGCAGCACTCCTCTTGGATGTGCCTTCCATTGCAGGGACAATTGTGGTTTGCAATTGCTGCTTGGTAAGCTTGACACGCCTTGACCGGCCACTGCCCAATCCTCCTGTCTTGCGCCAAGCACTGTTATATTGTGCTGAAGCCTGTCATGTAGTTGGTGCAAAGATGGCCATCAGATATCAACAGGGTTCCAGAAGTGAATGGCACAGCCACCACAAGCACACGGGTGATTCGTGACCCAGAAGAACCACATCAGCAGCCACAATGCTTTGCCCTGTGTGTCCTGGCTCACCTGGTTCCACTGCTCTGATGTGGGGCTCTCGTGCTCCTGCAGCTGCTCCTCCTGGCCTCATAGCCACTGACATAGCTGCACGCAGGTCGCCTGGATACTCACTGCGCTTCCAGCTCACAGCACCAGCTGACTCATCAGGCTGCAGGCAATGGATGGAAGAGCCAAAGAACACAGAGTGAGAGCCAGCTCTGGCCTCATAGCGACCCACAGCCTGCATACTGGGTTTCGTCGTAAAGGGATGGAGGACAGCAGAGCCAACAAGTGGCAGCTTGCAACAAGCTGAATGGTGAAATGCACAACGTGTGCCAACACTTGGCAACCAGCAGCTGGTTGAGCTTGCGCAGCGTCTCGAGCCATACTGGCACCAAAAAGGGCAGGAACTGCAGACGGCATACGAGCTGTGTTGCTGCGATGGAGGAAGAGCTTGCACTGCAGGGCGGTATGGTGTTTATCCAACTCAAACAGGATGTGTATTTGTATCTTTTCATTGCATACCACTCACCAGTGTGTGCTGATATTGGGGCAGCTGCCTCACCATCACAACAAACATCAGTCCCTGCCTTGTAGTGAACAGCAGTGCAGGACCACCAGGTCCACCACCACGCACTGCAACACTGGTGACATCACCGACCACCAACTTCTGCCCCCAATATAACCCACCGCTGTCTGACAGACCAACCGCAGGAGCAACAGCAGCCACCTGTGCTGCACTGGTCTTACTGTTTGCACGCGCTGCAGGTGGTGCGCCCTGTGTACTGTCTACAGGTGCTGGTGCACCAGGCAGTACAACCATAGTCCTGCAAGCCGCAGGGAAGCTGGCTGTACTGCCCAGTGAAGCTATCTTGCCACTGCAGCTGCAGTGCAACAGCCGCCCATCCTGCAGCTGCAACAAAGCCCCCCCAGCAGGATGTGCTGCAGCTGTCACAACTGCAGACCCTGCATAGCTGACTTGTAGCGTCTGGCATTGTGGCTCAGGGGTGACCTGGTGGTCCTCTGCTACCTGGAGGCCTGCAGCTGCTGATGGCATCTGAACAGACACCACAAGCAGCACTGTACCCTCACCATCTTCAAGACCCTCTTCAGCTGGATAAGGCGCTGCCAGCAGCAGCAGCTTGTCCCTGCTGAGCCACACAAGTCCCATGACCAACCGGCCTTCTGCTAGAGGTATTGCAGGACCTTCACCATCTGTGCAGGCCTTGATAGGCAGGTACTGCTGCTCCAGCTGATGGACGTGCTCTGCCGCTGCTGCTTTGTAGGTGTTGCTGCTGCTGCTGCCGTCTAGAGGCGTCCAAGGACCTGAGGTCATTGAAAGATAGCTGTGCATGTCTGTTTTGCTGCTGCCAGTGCCAACTGCGGCAGCATTGCTGCTGCTGTCAGCTGTTGCACGATAGTAGCCCAATGGGAGCAGGTACTCCTGGGGCCCCCCAAAGGCCACTTGTTCTTCTAAGGACTCTTCCCACAGATCAGACTCAACAGACCGCAGAAATAGCAGCTGGCCATCTGACAGCAGCACTGCCAGCACTTCACATAGGGCCTGCTGAACCACATCTACAGCTGTCTGCTGCTTGATGCTGCTTGAGCTTGCTTCAAGGTCCGCTGCAACATCCCCGTCAAACCATGCAAGTGCATTGACAGGTCGGGGGAGCACAGCACGTACAGCACACATAGGAGGAGGTACTTGGCAGTGCCTTCACAGACAAAACAGCAGAAACACAGGAAATCCAGCTCTGGATGTATGTTGCGTGACTGTTGAGCACAACAGAAGCCAAGGACTCTTCTGTAGCCCTTAGCCAAGTCCCTTAGGCATGTGGTGCTCGACACTGCACGATTGGTCTGCGGGGTCCACTTGGCACAAGGTCGGTCAGATCTGTTGACTGTGAGCATCTGAACATGTAGGTTTCACCCACCTCAGCGGTGTTATCAGCAGTTGATGGCCATCCACGACTGCTGCTGTGCCCCTGCTGCTTACTGCAACTGCCCATGAGAAGTCCAGCACCGAGTAAGCTCCACTCCCAGCAAGCAGGTGGAGGCGCTGAGCCCTTGTGTCGTCCCAACACACCAGCAGTGCCCCAGCTGACTCTGGCAGTGTGTGCAGCTGCTCGTGCTTCAAGTACCAGTGCCAGTTGCTGCGGTGCCACAGCTGCAGCAGTAGAAAAATGCAGCAGCAGAAAAAAGACAATGCAGTTGGAAAGCTGGTGCATGGTGGGTGCACTGCAGGGCTACAGCTGCACGTGAATGATCAAAGAGCAGATACTAGATGGAGCCTGTCTGCATATTCTCCTGGACTACTAGTGAGTAAATGGTATGGGTGCTGTCTTGAAGGCTTACCTGCACGTGCCATTCATGCGTTGTTTTGCTGCTGCTCTCCTCTGCTACACTGGTCTGCTGCTGTCCCGCACTAGCTGGAGCGAGGACGACTGCCAGCAGTTCTGAGTCTATGCTCCAGTGCAATGCTTGTATGACCAGCTCACTCTGCTTACTACTGCTATCTGCTAGCCCATTGGCGGTATCTGGCCTGCTGCTGTTGCTGTATGTTGGCACATCAAAGCCCCCATGCTGCAGTCCATTGCGCTCATAGAGCAGTACATGCTGCATCCATCCATCACCAACAGCATCAGCACTGCTGCCCTGCGCTGCTGACAACTGCTGCCGTTGCTTCAGCCCTTTGGTGCCAGCTAGTGTGCTTGCTGCTCCTCCTCCTTGGTGAGGAGCCGCCTTCAATGGCTGCCCCTTGCTGTTGAAGCCAGCGGAGGCTGTTGTTGCTGCAGCATCCCTTGGTCCTGTCTGCGGGGCTGCTACTGCTGCCGCATACAAGTGCCTGCTGTTTGGCTGCCAGGCAATGGGTGCTGCCAGGCCTGCTGCTGGCTCACCAGTCGCATGCAACTTGCAGTCCTCTCGGTCCCAGATGTGCAGCAGCCGAGTATGCACTGCTGCTGTCCCTGATGTGACACTGCTGTCGCTGCTTTGTACCTCCCATAAAGTGTTGGAAGCAAAGAACTTGCTGTCACCTCTCCAGGTGAGGGTTGCTTCCAGCAGTTTTGGTTCTGATATTGCCTCTGAGGCTTGTGTAGGTGCCGGCACAGACACCTCCGCCAACACATCCCATTCCTGCAGAGCCAACATGGTTGCACAGCCAGTGCTAGCTGTTGAGCCATTTAACAACATAGTGCATCATCATCTGGAGGCTACAGCTGGTTTTTTGAGAGTAGACACAACTGTGGCAGCCCCCAATGCAGATTCGCCAGCAGCATAACTCTGTTTCCTCACACCTTGTTCATGAGCAGCAGCAGCTGGTTGTAGCCCAGCAACCCCAGCAGCTCGCCGTCTGGGCTCCATGAAGCTGCGGTCAACCCCCCAGCTACAACTCCAACTTCTTCAACCTCATGTCTGGCTGTGTGAAGCAGTACCAGCTCACCGCTGCTGCATGCTATGAACACTGCATCCAACTCGAGCAGATAGCTGAAGGCTACCACCAAGGGGGCAGGCTGGCCATCAACAAGTGCAGGCTGCAATGGCTCTTGGAATAGAGCAGCACTCCAGAGCAGCTGCATGCATACCACAGCAATGAGTTTTATTGGGCTGAACTGGCTCATCCGCTGGAACACAATGCCGCTGACAAACAGGCACCAACACATCCCACAATAGAATACCATCATCAAGCACAATGAACAGCACGATGTGACACACGAGCCATCTTGTTGAGGAGATTCACCTTTTCGCCGCTGTTGCTCAGGCACAGTACCAAGGCGCTCCTGGTTACTGCGTACAGCAGTCCCTCTGTGGTGTCTAGGCAGAAGTGTGTGATGGGATCATCTTCCTCCGCGCATGGGCCCAAGTTGATGTCAGCAGTAGCAACGTCGGTCAAAACGAGATTCTTCATTTCTGCATCAGCTTGTACCGCACTACCGCACGACTAGTTCAGTTGCAGAAGCCACCAGTGCCTGCGCATGCCCGGCAGTGTGGTCCAGACACACCAGGCATGTTGCATGATCAGGCAAAATATTCGACTTGCTCTGACAGGTATGTGTGCTGTCCGGCGACAGACGAGTATCTAACAGGGTCACTCTGCTTGAATTGGCGGAGACTTTGATCGCATGAACAGATGAGGCAGGCTTATCCTCTATTTGATCTCTCTATTTAGAGAAAGTTTTTATGAGCAGTGCACCGTCGCGGCTGTGGGCCATTGAGCTCTCTTGTAGAGTTGTTTCGACCATCATCATGTTGCAGCTGAAAGCCGCATGTTGCTTGACAGAGCCTTAAAATGAGTGATAACGGCAGTCAGGGCTCTGGTGCCAGCGGGGTGTCAAGTGGAGATGCGTCTTCGGTGGCATCAGATGCAGCAGCTTTGAATCGTCTGAACGATGCGTGAGGGCCCTTAGTAGACTGGATCCAATGTTTGAGCAATGCCAATAGCTGTGTGATTGACAATTGAATCATGCTGTTCACATTTAGGGGAGCTGCATGCTAGCTTTCACCTGGTATTCCAGCTGCACCCAGTCTTTTGACTCTTCTGGCGTTGCGTGCTTTCTACAGCAATGGAGACGAGTCCCTGGATGATCTGCTGGAGCAGAACAAAGGTAATTGTTTAAGTCACTTGTGCCGTCCAAAGCACAGACTGCTTTGCCCAAGTAGGCACTCATACCTGTTACTGTGTTGCGCAGGGCTGCAGGAGATGGTATTTGCATGCCTCTACACCGTCACCAGGAACAAGCAACAGACGTCGCTTTGGTTTGCATGTGTGCGTGTGGTGCTGGAGTTTCTTCAGGTCAGCTAATTGGTTAGCTGTCTGCAGGCCGCAGCTTGTAGTTGGTGAAGCTGTCCTCATTCGCCCGGCCTGCAGTAAATACATGTCTACTTTTTGCGTCATGTTGCTGCCTGACAGTGATAGTGAATGTGATGCGTGCTCCACACCATGGTCTATGTGCTCTCCTTGCAAATGTTGGCAGATGTTCCGTGTGATCTTCAACACATCATTCCCAGTGTGGAGGATCAACAAGAGCATCTTTGTCTGGAAGGCAGTGTACTGGGTACTTTTCAGGTAGGTTGGCAGGTGTGCTGAAGGTCCACGCACCGTATTTATCCGCTGCTGCAAACCCTTGTACGCTTGGATCTTCTGACCTTGTACACATCTTGGACACTGCCTATCAACAGGTCAGCCGGAGCCCAGATGGCTGCTATCCCTGTTGATTGATTCTGACATGCACTTTTATTGTGGATTCTCTCACAATATGAAACAGGTTTCTGGTGTGGGACAAGGGGTACTCCAGCTACGTTACAGTATTCTATGTCATTGCCAGTGTGGTGTTGCTGGTGACAATGCTCACCGTATTTGCAGCTTGGATGCTCAAGAAGGAAGACAATGCACAAAACTGGTGGATGAAAAGGTGACATGGATAAGCGACCTTAGGGCAGATCTGCTGAAAGTCACAACTGCTTTGCAGGCTTCAAGAGTCAGAGCATTGTTCTTCTCATGCTGCTGTTGTGATCCCCGGAGCCAGCTGCCACAGTGACTGCTTGCTGCAGTAGTGCAGTGGGCGGTCCCCTCCCACACCTCGTAAGCTGCTAGTTGGCTGATGTTTATATTGCAAACTGTCCAGACATGCTAAAGCAAGTATATCTTATGCTCTTTGCAAGAGTGTTTATCTGTTGATACAGACTGCTGACAACAACTGCTGGTGCATTCCTGTGCAGGCTGCTGTCAATTTTGCAGCTGTCAGCTATTGTCTTGTTCTCAATGTTCTGGACATCGCTGCTTGATTACATGTTATTCCTGCTGGATTGTCACTGGCAAGATGAAGTGGCGCCACACCACATGCTGTGGGAGGATGTTAGTGAGTGTCTGCAGGAACCCACTCTCAGCCATGCCACCCTAAGGGACTTTGTAGGCTTGTTGGTCACTGTTTTTACATTGAGCAGTGCATGGCGCCTTGGTGGGTGCAGTGTAGAGAAGCAGTGCAGCACCTGAGAAACATCCAGCAACACTACATCCAAAAGTGGGTTACAAACACTACTGCTGCATCCACTGGCAGAAAGGATTCTACTAGGTGCCTGCAGGTGACAAATCAGCAAATGCCCCGTCAACATCTGTTCATTACATATGTTTTCCTGTGCCAGGGTGCTTGGAGATGCCCCATTTGGGGAATATGGTGTTTGCGGGTGTCATGTGCGTTGTGCTCATGGCAATCACCCTGCTTCTGGTGAGCAGAGTGCAGGCAGCCTGTCATGGCAGCGCCTGGCGATGATGCCATCCACAGAGGCTGCAGCACACCTGAGATGATGTCACTCGCCACTTGCTAAACCAGCAGCTGCCAGCGTTTCAGCAGCGGCCTATGCAAAGTGACTGCAGGTAGTTGTTGATGTGCAACATCATATATCAGTCCATGCTTGGCTTTGTGCAGAGTGTCAGTGATACTGACCTGAACCCAATGACTCGTAACATCATGGCGTCTCCCACTGCAAGCACCACGGTCACCTTGCTGGCTCTCAAGATGGTAATGGTAATTGTGAGCACTTCTTTTGGTGAGTAAAAACATCCAGCAGCCACAGCCGCTGTCGGTGACCAACGCTACACATATGCCATCTCACACCATGGACGCCAGAGCTTCCTGAGGCTTGCTGCCACAGCACCTGACTGTTGCAAACAAAACAGTTAAATTGGTGTTCACAGATAACCTGTTCTGTCATGCCGCAGACACAATGCCCGATGTGCAGCCTGTCTTGATGATAATCTGTGCTGGATGCATCGTCTTCCTACTTCTCAGACGAGCAGTGTACTACAGTGACTGGCTTAATCACATCTGGGTAGGATTCTGGTGCGGCCTGCTTTTTGTTTGTGGCCTTATGGTGGAAGGCTGGCATGGGCCACACCAAGGCCAAGAGGCATACCTGGTCAACTTGACATGGGTGAGTCACCAACAGCTTGTGGTGCTGTTGCCACTTCAGGCGTATGTGACAATAAAGGAATAGTTGCAGCGGCGCACATGTTTCTGCACACCTAATTGTTCAGGGCTGGTAGGACATTAACACTGCCAACTTGCAGCCAACAGCTACTGGCTTCCTTTGTGTGGGGAGATGCACATGTTCCATCTGAAGATCTTCATTGTTTGCTGATTCAGGGAGTCTTATATGGCATCTTTGGAGCAGTGGCTGTTGGTATGCTGCTGTCTTGGCTGCACCTCAACAAGTGGCTGAGAAGGCCTGCCGCTCACCTGTTGGTCGCTTCCAAGGACCCTGAAAGCTGCAACCGAATGAAGACAGTATACCGCTTCAAGGATCCTGAGCAGGTGCGCAGGTATAGGCAGACACCACGCCTGGGTTTTCCAAATACAACGAGCATGTCAGCACCGGCAGCTGGCAAGCCATTGACCTGTGCACAACAATCCATATGTGTGAGTCATGTGCCGCCGCTCCTGCTACAGCTCCTGCTGTATTCTTACCTTGCGCCCATTCTATAAGCTTTCGCTTCATGTGCTGCATCAGGTTGAGCTATTGGCTCGCACAATGCGCAAATGGGATGAAGATGGCAATCCTGACCCTGATGCTGCCAGTTTAGGCGCTTTTATAATCAAATGTGGCCATGCCAGGTATCCCAATTCCTGTGAGATCTTGATCAGGTGAGTATGCTTGGTCTCTTCACGAGCTAACCCTCCTCAGTCACCACCCGCAAAATCACCGGGTGCATGTGTT
This sequence comes from Coelastrella sp. MACC-549, assembly GCA_018290735.1. NCBI lineage: Eukaryota > Viridiplantae > Chlorophyta > Chlorophyceae > Sphaeropleales > Scenedesmaceae > Coelastrella > Coelastrella sp. MACC-549. The sequence goes on along the minus strand of JABEVS010000063.1, from coordinate 70,677 downwards.
GATACCCTTGTCACATTGATGATTTACATGTTGTTCAACCATTATGACACTTGTTATCCAAGGCCCAGAAGGTGAAAGAAACATGAGGACAAGGGAATGGGTTGGACTGTAATGCAGGTATGCCAACTTCCTGCTGTCAGCAAAGAAGGATGGCCAAGCGGCTCGCACCCAGCTGCAGCTGGCAGCAAAAAGCAGCCCATCATGGCTGCAAAGATACTTCATCTATGTAAGCCAAGAGTATGCAAAGAAGGTCAAGTCACTGACAGAAGGCATAGGTAAGCAGGCGGTGTGGATGGCTACGGATAGCACATTGTCCTGCATCCATGCATGGTTGCTCAGTCCCTTCCACAGCCTGCAACTTGGCCACACTGCCCACGTGTGTGCTGCATGGTACAGACCTTATGGGCTTCATTGAATTCAAGCGCAACTACCGGGCCTGTGTGAAGGCACATAAAATGGCATTGATGGCTCAGAGGCGCTTCTGGAAGGTGTTATTGCGGGACACGGTATCCTACAGGGACATGCAGGATGTGCTTCAGCACCTGCACCATGCAGAGCAGCAGGCACAACAAGTCTACAGAAGGTGATGTGATGCCTTGAACAGCCTATGTGCAGAACTGTCGTGAGCCAGTCTGGCATGGCAGCGCATGTTGCACATAGCACCATGACCTGCCCAGCACGTGTACACACGTGACACCATTCTATCCCCCCTCCCTCCCGCAGGGTGTTGGAGCGCTATCCTGGGAATGGCAAACTGCTGAAGATCTACGGTCGATTTCAAGAGTTTGTGCGCAATGACCCTTGGACTGCTGGGTCATACTATGCTGAAGCGCTGAAGCAGGGTCTGAGTGACAACCTGATGGGCCTCGTCAATGGGACTGCAGGCCAGGACAGCAGTGACAAGTTTGTGCAGGCGAGTGGCACTGTTGTCAACATGGCATCATCAACTGTTGAAACCACTTGTATCTCAGTACACAGGCTTGCTTGGAGCAACTGCTGCACCTGAGAAGGGTGTTGGGAGACTCAAGATACCATATTCAGCAACGAATGTTGATATAAAACATCATGTCACTCGTCACTTCCTAAGCAAACAATGCTACAGGTGGTTGTGCTGTTATCTGCAGGTCATGGGTGGTGCTGTCAATGAGAAGACAGATGGCATCATCATCATCGATGCCCGAGGAACGATGCTGATCACAAACCCAGTAAGCTGGCCGCACAGCATGGCTCGAGTCACACACGTGCTAATGTATGCCGCTTTTCACACCAGTTGCACAATGCTATCTGTCTTGGGACACATTTGCAGCTCTGTCAAAGTCCCTGCTGACTCCCCATTATGTGCTACCCCTGGGCAGGCTGCTAGCAACATGTTTGGGTATGGAAAGGGGGAGCTGGAGGGCAAGAATGTGTCTATGCTGATGTAAGTGGGCGCTGCATGCCTCCTCAGCTCCTGATTGCTGCAGATCCAGCACTAGTGCGTTGCCTGCGTTGGCCAGGCAAGTTGCCTGGTGGAGACAAAGTGACCAGCACGAGAGTATTTCAGCAGCGCTTGTGCTGACAGAAGCCATGACAGATTTTCCTCTACACCTGTATACAGGCCTCAGCCTTTCAGCGGTTCACATGATACTTTTCTCGACAATTATGCAAAAACCGGACAACCCAAGATACTTGACACAAGGCGTGAGGTTGTGGCCATCACCAAAGTGAGTGCATCTCAATGTCTCTGCAGCAGTAGCTCTGCATTGCGGTCTGCAGGCTGAAGCAGCCAGCAAACAAAAATTGAGGGAATGTCACCAGCGGTCATGTGGCTGGTAGTGAAGTGGGCCATGACATGCTTGCGTGCTTGTGAAAGGCTGCTGCCAGATGCGCGCCAAAGGAATAACACTATCTGGTTGTGGTTGGTAGGAGCACACCATCTTTCCTGTCAGTCTATGTGTCACCAAGCTGTCAGGAGCGGGACTGGATGCCATCTTCTTTGGGCTGGTGAAGCCCATACAGTCACAGGATGTCAACACAGTCAAGGTGGGCAGCGCCCTCAGCCACCAGTGCAGGCTGCAGCAGCAGTGTTGCTTTGACTGCAGCAGTGCATGCCCACAAGTCCCACTCCTACAGCAGATAATCACATGGGTGCAGCTCAACTTGCATTGTGGGTCCCTGCTTGTTGTAGGTGTGGACAACCGCTGCTGGCACAGTGCTGTGTGTGGATGCCGGCTTCACTGACTGGTTTGGTGTGAGCTCTGAGGATGTGCTGGGCAAGCCTTTTGGTAGCATGTGCACACAGCCAGAAGCAGTTGACAGGTGAGCCACAAGCGGCCTGTGCTGACTGGGCACTGAACAGGTGGCTAATGTATGACGGTACCATGCATGTGCACAAGAGATGAAGTTGCAGTTATGCTTGTAGTCAGACATGCATGACACAGGGCACAGATTGGGACATCGCTCTGGCATCAGACCAAGGCCAGGTGCATCTGCAACACTGACCATCACCGACAAACCTTTGAATCGCTGTGCAGGTACACACAGGCATGTACTAAGCTTCCGCCTGAGCAAGTGGACGGCGGCAAGCACAGCATTGTGGCGCAAATGCTTCACAAATACACTGAGGCAGTTGATGTGCACATCAGTGTGCAACTCGGAGGAACGGTGAACCAGCGCTTGCTGGTGTTCCAGATCCGCTGTTTGACAGGTTTGCTTCACGTAACATCGGATTTTGACCTGCAGTGCTCTGATTTGTTTGATGTTCTAAAGCCCTACAGCTTGTAACTACAAAGTTGCTTACAGGTTGGGTGCCGCATGCAACACTGACACTGACCATTTTGAACACAGAGTGGTTGCCAATTATATCAATGTCGTTGCACATGGAGCAGCCATGAATGTGACGGCTCGTCTATTGACTGTTGCTGCTGCACCAGACCCTACGCCGCTTTTTGTGACTGATGCCAAGGCTACCATGATACACGTCAATGCCAGATTTGCTGGCTTTGTGGGTTACAGCGCCAAGTCACTGGTTGGCATGAGCCTGGGAGCCCTGGTCCCGTCCCCAGTATGCCATCTGCTACCAATATGTCTCAAGGTGCGTATTACTCCATCTTATCTTGCTGTAAGTAACACTTGATGTAATGAAAACAGCAGTTTGAGAATGCCCCGGCTGTCAAGCCTAGTGCCGACTTGTGTGGTAAGCAGCTTGGATGGCCACTTGGCAATTTCAGCAGTTGCTTTCAAGTTGGACATCCTTCACCCACCTGCAAACTCTGCTGCTTCTGCCTGCTGCACAGGCTGCATGGGTTGCCGTACCACCACCTCTGAGCTGCAGATCAGGTGCTGTGGTGTTCTTCCTGCATGCAAATAATTCAAGACTACCTGCCACACTCCAGCTCAGTAGCACAACCATAGGTGGACACAAGAGGCACATCATAAAGGTGAGACAGCCAGCAATCTAAGACCAATGACGATTGTAGCCTAGAGAAGCTTTGATCAGAGTTGGCCTTACCTCTCTGGTCAGTGGGCGCTTGGGTGGAGGAGCACGCTGGCAGCAACGGCACCCATTTGGAATGTCTTGTACTTGAATCCCAAAAGCCTATGTTGCCAGCTTGATGTGCTGTTTCAACTTGCCCAGGTCAACCCCAGCTCAAAAGAAGCTCAGCAAGATCAACAGCGCCTACTGCTGCATGTCAATCAGCATGGCATAGTGCTATCTACAAATGCCAATGCCAGCAAGGCCCTGTTTGGTTTTGAGCCATCTGAACTAGTAGGGCGCCCAGTGGCTACAGCTGTCAACGTATTTGCTCAGTGGAGGGAAAGGTTTGGGGAGGATGCGTCACTACTTGCCATGCTTTGTGTCAAGGCAACTGAGGCTCCAGGGCATGTCATCGTGCGAGTGGGGGTACACAGGCCTGTGTCAGATGATGACATCCTGGAGTCAATTGATAAAGGCAGCCAAAAGGTGTGCTTGCAATGTTGCGCTTCACAGCTAATACCAAGGCTAGCCATGCAGCATGACCTGTTGGATGCCTGGAAAGCAATGAAGAGTATTGAATTGCACGGAGCTGTACTTATATTTTCAATTGCCCCGCTTATAAGGTGTGTCAGCCTTGCAGAAACTCAAAAACATAGGAGTCTGCTTGCAGAATGATCACCAGGACAACGTGTTGAAGGTGTTGCAGCAGCACATGAGAAGAGAACACGCTGCAATCCTCACAGTGCAGCCAGCTATTAGCAGTGACGCAGGCGGTGGCCTTGATTTGGACAGCCTGTGCGACAACACTCCAGTGCTGCAGCTTGAGCTGTGGCGGCCTCATATGATGTCAGGTGTTCTAGACATCGACGAGAAGATGCTCATCACAGATGCAGATGTGAAAGCGGGCATGATGTTCGGCATGCACGCTCACAGCTTGCTGCAATCATCTGTGTTCAGGTGAGCACAGCAATGTCCCTGCTCCTGTTTTGTACCTGAAAGGCTTCAGCCCGTTGGCGGTGCTTGTACTGTTGGGCATGTTTTAGCAGGCTGTGAGCAATGCTTTTGGCTGAGGCAGGGAATGGCTCCACCGCCAGCATGCTCACTTGTAAGTATCATGGGTAGCAGACTCCTTAGCCAGGCGTGAGAGCTGACAGGTGGAGCTGTCAGTGTTGTGCTAGTAATGATCATGAAAACGTTGCGAATCGGTGTTGACCCATGAATGATTGTCCTGTTGTGTGCTGTTGCGCTGCAGCCTGTTGGGGCGCAGCAGTAGCTTGACTGCCCGTGACCTGCTATGCGGCAATATCAATGGTAGCAGCACTCAGGGACAGAAGAGCATGCTGAAACAGGGTGGGGCCTCACGGGTGGGCTCTGCACGCACAATTGAGGCACCTCATGCGGATGGCGGCGTTGTCAAGGTGGAGATACAGGTGGGCTATGATCTGCCATTGCTCAAGATGGCTGAGCTCAATAGCAGTATGGGATCTATACGCGTGGCAACTGCATGGAGTAAGGCACCGTACACATGCTAAATCATTGCTACACTGCAGCAGACCAGTGATGCGTATGCTACCAGGGCCGCCATCTGTCAAGTGTCCTACCTACTCCCAGGACATTTGGCTTTTCAGAAGATGGTTGCTCCTGAAATAACAAGCAGCAGCACAATCAGCACTAAGTGTTTGATGCGCTCAAGCACACCATGATGCTTAGTCTGGGGACACTTGATGCCATGAGGGGCTGTGGCCCACACACTTTACTGTATTTTCTGTCACAGGCAATTTGCAAGGAAAGCAACAACAGCCATCAACTACAAGTACTGCTGCGTGCCAAGGACGACTACACTGGGAGCTTGAAGCCTCTGCTGGCTTTGGCAGGCAAAAGTGAGCAGTTGGCAGTCAATGTCACTGACATCCACGGCCGCGAGAAGGGCGAGGCTGCATATGATGTAGCGCTGAGCTGTCCCAGGTGGCCAAAGCCATTGGAGGGAGAAGAGGCTGTCTCTGAAGACGGGGGAAGTGATGCTGCAAGTGCACATGACAGTCAGGGCACTGGTGACAGGCACAACAGTCACAAAGCAATGTGAGTGTGTAAGGTGGTTGCCAGGTATGTGCTGACCTGCAAGATGGTTAGCTGGTTGTGCCTGTCAGCAATTGTCTTGGTGAAGATATTGCCGGCAGTGAATGCGTTCTGCTGATGAGCTACAGCCACACGTTCTTGTATGGTGACCGTATCTGTCACATGCAGGAAGCGCACTGCTGCATGGGTCACTAGGCAGGCAGTTGTGCCTGACGAACGCCCACGCCCAGAAGAAAATGCAGATGATGATGTGGCTGGAGGGATGCAGAACTTAATTTCCAGTGGTGAGTGAGTGAGTGATGGTCACATGCCCACCCATTGCTTCTGGCCTCTTGCCATTCCCCACTTCCTGGCGACATGTTACACACAGGCGTGATGCTGGTTGGGTCATGGTGTGAACCCAGAGAAACTTCCTGCATGCCAGACTGTGTGTCTAACTTGTGTGTGTGAAGGTGATGGACTGCACAAACAGCTCAAGGTTGCTGAGGCGCCACAGCCGCTTACTGCAAGGCCTACTGCCATGGAGGCACCTCGGAGACAGCAGAGTGCATCCGTTCACAGTGGGTCTGAGGCAGGTGATGCTGCCAGCAGTGCTTCTGGCACTGGCCAGGATGATGAGCTGGTCCCAGATTACAGGTAGGTGCCCTCTAAGCATCCTTGAGCGCCACATCCAAGGCTTGCTTGATGGCATGATATCTTGTGACAAGTGGCCACGTCCATGTTTCAATCTCAAAATTTTTATCTCCATTGAGTCATCACCTACCATAATTCACAGCAAGATTGCAGTGTTTGTTGCCAGAGAAGCACAGGCTTGTCTGGTTTATTCTGACCTGGTAGGCGTGCCAAGCGACTGAAGAAGCTTGTGCGGTTGATGACCAGTCATATATCCCATACTGCAACAGAGAGATTCAGAAAGACCACATGGCTGGTGGTGCTGGGACTCACCTTGGTCCATGTGCTCTGCTTCTTGATCCTGACAACACAAGTACAAGACCGCTACGAGTGAGTGCCAAGGATACTATCCTTATGCCGTGGCAACTGTAAGTTACAGTGGCCACGGTACGCTTGCAAAATCATCACCTACTGTCATGCTCACAGCACCCTGGCCATATAGGAAATGGCAGCAACTGTTTTGTTTGTCAAAGCAGCACACCAGCTGGCTGTAGCTGCACAGCATTTGCTGATCACGGCAACTGCTTGTGTGCCTGCAGGAATGCCTACGCTGTAGATGCCATGGCTACTGTGGCTGATCGCAGCCAGCTGACAACCTTGAGAGCAGTGCTTTTACAGCAATGCTACAGGCCCTCATTTGTGGCCATGGAGGCCTGCACAGAGTCTGCAATACAGGGCTACAAAGATCTGCTGTACAGCAATGTGCAGATCAGCAAGTAGGTGCTCTCTGCTGTCTATATGAACATGCCTCGCATATGTACTATGCCGCATTATATGTGGCTTGAATGATGCCAGGAGCGCTTGCCAACAACGGAAAAGCCAAAGAAACGTGTGGTGTATTTGCGTTCTCACAGGTATAATCATCAGGGCCTGTACCTAGGCTTCACGCATCTGCAGCCCTTCAAGGACTCAAGGTTGATGACATACTGGACAAACACTGGACTGGAGGAGCAGAACCACCTGTTCAGGCTTGATAATGGCACTGACGTGTTCCGGGCAGCGCAAACCCCACTCTGGCAGCTGGGTAATAAGTAGGTCAACCAGATTGTCCAGCTGCCAGCTTGCCTGTCTGGCAGAGCCAGCCTGTGTTGATTGTCACAGCTGTGCCACAGCTACCAGTGCATATGTAAGATGACACCTGTGAGCTGGGTGAAAGCAGCATGCCCAGGGCATGCTACCAACCATGCTACCAACTTACATAATGTAACGCTTGTCTGCAACCAATCCTGGACCCATCATGTCACCCTTTTCTGCAGATATGTTGCTGCTGGGCAAGACATCTACTTTTGGTCTGTTCAGCTGAAGGATATGCTCAGCACAACGCGCTCATACCAGTATATCCTAGCAAATGGCCGTATGAACATCTTCACTGGTTACTCTTGGAGCCTTGATGTACTGGTGGGTTGCTATCATCTGCCCTGTTGCATGCAAACCCAAGGGTAGAGCTCGTTCGCAGCTTGCCACGTCTGCAATTGCTCCTTGCAGAAGACCTGGTTATGAAAGTTGATCAGCCAAGAAAGAAGCAGAATGCATTGTGCTGAGTTGTACAGTGTGGGCTCTGCCGCTGTCACACCTGTACACCCATGAATGCAGCCTTAATCCTCCTGCAGGTGGATTATGCATGGCAACAGCTTGGCGCACTTGAGACGGTGATCCTGGTTCTTGTGATGCTGGAGGTGAGGCTGTTGGCGGTTTCCAGGCTTGCAGCACCATGACTGGGCGGATGTGGGATCAATAGGCAGGGCTCGCAGCAGCCATCTTGCAGAGACGGTCATTGTAGGGCTGCAGGCAATGGTTTCATTCCAGAGGCCTTGTGGCTGGTCACTAATCAGTTTGAAGTTGGCCGGCACTCGTGTTGCATTGTATTGCAGGTCGTAGTTGTCCAGCTGGCCTGCCTGATGTGGGAGTTTCTGGTGCTGAAGATGGCCAACAACCAAGCGATGAGGCGTTTTAGCATATTCCTAGCGTTGCCCTCTGCAACTGTTAGGGTTATGGCCAGTCAGGCTTGTCAGGTAGGCAAAAGCACCATTGCAACATCGTGTGTGCACCTTGCAGCTTTAGCCAAAAGGCCATGGCATCTTGATTCACCATGCTCGTGTTAGCTGAGGCAAGTCAGTGATCAAGGTACTCTGGGCAGTGCCCCTACTGCACCTATGTGGCAGTGTCTTAAGGCGTGGATCCTGTGACAGCTCTTAGTTGTAGTGTCCCATGATGGTCCCAGGAAATACTGTGTGGTCAATATGATCACATCTTCATGCCCAGACCAGTGTAGGAGCACATGTGTCAGCTGTGACTTCTGCCATCCCTGATGTCACCCCTGCCACCAGGTTGAGGACGATGATGGCAAGAGCGATATGGATGATGATGACCTAGATGTTGCCGTCTTAGGTGGTGAGCAGGCACAGGAGCAGCCAGGGAACAAGAGTTCAGCAGCCAGAAAGAGCGTCAGACTGTTTGTTGGAGAAGGTAAGCAATGCACAGTATCAATTGGGAACAGCAAACATGTCAAAGGCGATCTTGGGCTCCACACCTGCTTTGCTGCATGCATCCAGCTCCCGGCAATAATCTGCTATTAGCCATCAAGTTTACCCATTGAATTATACAGTATGTTTCACAAACTCCCTCAACAAGATCTGCACACCACAAACTCGGCTCTTGTTGGCTGTCAGGATGTATTACTTACTGTGTGACGACAGTGCACACCAACATGTAGTGCAGCCCTGACGTGAAGGTTGCACCAAGATTGTTGCTGGCCGTACGTACATGCAGATGATGGGGAGGTCAAGCCCAATGCTTCAGAAGCTGGCAGGGGTGAAAAGTCAGTGCCTTCTTACAGTCGGCACACAACGGCCAAGGCCAACAGCAGCAGCCGAACTTTCCTTGGCCTGCTACGCAAGCTTTACAAGCAGACATGGGCGCGGCTGACTATAACCATCAAGGTGAACAAGCAAGCGCATTGCACCATTGCTGTGCATATGATCTATTGCTGGAAATGCTGTTGAGCTTGTGTGCATGGGTGCAGATAAAGTGGCAGCAAACTTAAGCCCATTTTGGCAGGTGCGGTCTTGCAAGCAAGAATCGCTGTTGTTCATCGCAACCAGACAAGTGAAGTTACAACACCATGTCCTAAAACCTGTCCATATTGTTGTTTGTAGGTCAATGGCAAAAAGATGGCTACAAACAACTCCATGGTTTGGAGGCTGATGGTGAGCTGTGTAGTCTTCTTTCTGTGTCGCTGAGGAGTTGTTCCTCAAAACCCATCTCACTACTCACAAGAAACAGCCACAAATTCTCAACTGTGTTACTCAGAGCAGGCCGTGTATCTTAGCAGCTGTGAGACAGAACATAGTATTTGCCTGCAGGTCCCCCTGGTGGTGTGGATGCTTGCAGTAATCATATTCTCTGCAGTATCTCTTCAACAGCTCTCTGGACTGCAAGGCCCTCTGGCCAGCCTCAATGCAGCAGCCCACACTCTATATCGGACTGGGCGTGTGCGCACACTGTTGTCGCTGTTCGCGTTTGAGGAAGATCGAGAAATGGTTGAGGTGTACAGGCACAGTCTGCAGGCAGAAGTTGATCTGTTGCGGAAGGAGTACAGCATACTGCTATATGGTGGCAAGATTGACAGAGTGGTGAGGCAGTGAGTATGGTGCACACTCTTCCTCATGTGAGCGTATTCGCTGGTTTGTTCAACATCATGTGGATGACATCATGCCTGACCGTCTGAACATCGCAACTCACGTCATGCATGAAGTGACCTCTGTGGACAACCATGACTCGTACCCACCTGCTTTATCCTGTAGGCAGACGTGAACTTTGACGGCACCTCCCCAGTTGGAGTGTTTGAGATTCAAAAAGCGGCCGTTCTACTGTTCATGACCCGTGATTGCTTGCGCCAGGATCAGAGTACCTGTTACGGGCAAACAAGCCAGTACTATGATGTGGGTTTGTAGCTGTTCACTGTGATGTTGGAGCATTCTGAGCGCTTCTGCCTGCCTTCTGACTGCTGTCAACATAAGAAAGCCCTGTACATATGCAAATCCTACACGCCACGCCAACTGCAACTTCAACACAACTGTGCATGGCGGTGCCAATTGACCCGCTGTGCTGTGCTGCAATTACCCCTTGCAGGTCACACACAGTGGGCTGGATGCTGTTGTCAACCGTTATATGGAGTGTGTGGATGCCTTTGCCAAGTTGCCCAGCACCTTGGCTTGGCCAAATCACACGTTGTACATTGACAGCACAGCTATAGCAACACATGACATGTATGATGGAATGAAGGCTCTTCAGGCCTTGTTTGTGAGCTACACTATAGACCGGCTTGAGCAAGTCAAGGTGCTGCATGTTATATTGTTGGTGAGCTTGATTGTGTTGGCAGCTGCCTATCTGTTGTTCATGTTCCTTCCTTACTTACGTAAGCTCCTTGCTGATGCCAAGGTCATTGCTGGGTTGCTCAGCCTTTTGCCAGCAGAGACAGGCGTGGAAGGTGTGGTGAAGTCAGTCTTCCTTGCCTCTGCTAATGGTGGCAAAAACTCGCCAGCTAGCCAGGATGGTACAGGAGCGCCGCTCCCTTCTGCTAGTGGCATTTGCAAGGATAGTCATGCTATAGGTATTGGCTACTGGGAGGCTCACAGTACCTTGCAACCAGCAATGCCAGACGAAGAAGCTGCATTTGGCAGACGGGCCAAGCTTCAATTGTCTTGAAGGTACCTTTACCCCCAGATGCTGCATCACATGTTGGAAGCTGGGTGGTTACACAGCAACACCAACAATGCGGGTGAGAAATAGTAGGCAAAGAAGTAGACCACAATGCACAACGTATATTTTCGACAGGCTAGGGTGTCACTTGTGCAATGCAGTGCAAGCCCCCCGATACAGCGTGTGCGTACCTGCCCTGCTGTTTTGTTCACACTGGTGTTGGTGCAGAGCCTTTTTGTTGTTTTGACATAGGACCTCTGGCAACTGTATACAGGCTGTCAAGACATGCATTGATCAGCTGGGCTTGTGTGATCATGATGCTGAGAAGCAGACAATAGGGAACTGATGCGGCCATGATAGAGGCTACTTACGCTTTGTGATTGTGTCAACTGCTGGGATCACCACAATGCATCTGTTCTTGGTCTGCATTCTCTATGGAACATGGCATTCTGCAGCACCTGTCTGCTGTGATCACTGGTGGAGTTGCATGTAAGGTATATGTCTACATGTTGCAATCCAGTGCATGCTGTGACCCATGGCCACAGGTCCTGGCGAGCATCAATAGCACAATAATGATCGATTTTGTTATGTTCCAGTTGAGGTTTAGTGATGAGAAGATAACAAGTTCAAAGATCTAGGAGGGTCTCAGTCCCTTCAGAGAGACTATCTCTCTGTGCTGCTGTTCAGTTTTAGGGTTGCGTTCGCATGACCAACCCACCATGACATGTCTTGGGCTTATCAATGGTATGTAGTGGGTTGAGTTGGGCTGTGTCTGCTGGCGTTAAATTGTGAGATCACTACATTCAAGCAGAGAGCAGCTTAGAGGGTAGTGAGATCAGCAGCCACACACATGTGTACATCCGTCATCAGGCAAGCCATACGTTACTGGCATTGGAATTGCGGTGGAAACATCTGCTGGCTTTATATGATTATATGTGGTGTTGAGTTGTAGCAGGTTGCGGTGTTAGCACACTACAAGCTGACACATACAAGACTAGGCAGTTGCTCAGGGGTGTATCAATGATGTCTTACTAGATCGCAGTATCGCACATGTCTTGATGCTTGCTCATTAAATGATTTGTGCACTGACTGAATGCTGAGAGCTTCCCACATATATGGACTATATACTCCAGTGAATGTGTTACACACTGCATCACAGCAGCCCACAGATCCTCATGGAAGTACTGTGCAAGTTGCACAACCCGGCTTGGGTGCCAATGGTTGGCAGCAAAACGAAACTACATATGTATGATTCCCTCAACATATGTCAGCTCATCCAATGTTGCATGGCTTTATCTGATAAAGACTTTCAATTTCGTTTCAGCTGTTTGTCCCCAGGTGTGTGTACGTGGTGGTAGATTGCAGCAGTGAAAAGAGCAGTACAGCACATATTGTCAAACGGCGAGACGAAGGCAACTGTACCATGTTGCAGCTAGTTAACTAGCAACGTTGCTTCTGTCTGTTCGCGGTCTTGTTTAACTTACCTTGCATGCATGCGGCCTTAGAAGGAGGATGGTCATGGGGCATGGGCGCAGTGCAGGCACATGTGCAGTGTACACTGCTGGAGGAGGCGGCAACAAACAGCGCTCGGCCGAGCCCAAGTAATGTTGTGTACGAGGACTCTCACCCAAGGCTTGGGATCAGCAGCACAAGCATGGCATCGTCATCCCTGGACAGCGGCCACCTCACATGTCAGTTCATTTGCCAGCTGATCCAATGTTGCATGGCTCTATCTCTTTTGAATGTATGATGATTCCATTCTCAGCAGCATGCTCGGCCTATCTATATCATACAGAGTTTGTTGGTGTGATTACACCTTAGCAGGTCTCTCCCAATGTCACATTGCACGGTGCAATCATAACCCAGTTGGGGCATGACAGTTTCAGAATCGTCTGACTCCTGGCAGTTGTTGTGGCACCTACTAGGTGCCTGCTGTTCGTAACAGCAGCGATCTTACTTGTTGATTGAGAAGGCTTTGACAGAAGATAGTGTTGTGACTTGCAAGGGGTTCTTGCACGAAGCCTGTTGTTTGGTATGCACGAGATTTAATCTCCAAGAAGTGAAGTGATTTAATCTCCAATGGTGACACCACGATGGTGTGAGCCTGTACTTCTTTTCAGGAACAATTGTACTGCCTGCTAAGGCAACACGACAAACTTTGCATTTGGTTTGCAAGTTGCGCATGAGCATGGCATGCAAGGTTTTTCAAGGCTGACTCAACCCTTCTTGTCAAGAACCGAAAGTTTCGGTTGAACCGAAACACAAATGACAGTGACTGCGCTGCATGATGAGTGATGTAGCACTGGCAGGGCCCACAGGGTGCCAAAGCTCTCAGCATGCAACATTGTACAGTCATGACAGCGCATTTGCCATAGCATCTCAACTTGCTGCATGGCTATATTTCTTTCACAGTCAAGAGCCCAATTGGGATCCCAATATAGCTGGTGACAGGCACTGCCAAAGCCTCATACTGTCTCAAGGAAGGAAGGAAGCAAGCTTGCAATCAACCGGAGCTTGTCAGCAGATTCAGTGACGTTGGATATTAGTATTGTGTCAAAAGTTGCTGTTTGTGTTCAATCTCAGCAGCAGCTGTTGCAACACCACGCGACCTATGATAGGCACTCCGAAATGTGCAGGACCACTGGCATGTGCATGGAATATGCATGCCGCAAGAACAGGTGTGCAGCCAATAATTGTGACACTGCATCCACCAGCTGCACATTGCAACCAGAGCTTCACTAGCTGCATGCTGCAACCAGGGGCTCGCTTTGTGGGCATGCCCACCTGCCCTGCAGGGTCTGCGGCAGCCCTTTTGCACACACCAGTACCTGTTCAACATGGCTGCAGGCTCAGCAGATGACTGGGATCGTGAAATGCGGCCCATGACAGCCGCTGCTGGCCTAGCCCAGGGACACAAGTAGGATACACTGCAGCAAACTACCAGTTACCATGCCGGAAAGTAATGTGTGTCTCACAACTTTGCGCAATTGTGCGAAAATACTGCACACTTGCAGATTGACATGAGACGGCCGCACAGTGCATATGACGGCAAATGTCCGTGGCACAATGCTTTACTTTTGCACACCACAGCATTGTAACAACAGGCTTGTCCTGCAATTCAATTAGCCTGTCGCCACATTGACAATACACCTGGTCGTCAATGTTATGTGATAGAGTTTTTGCTGCTGCTGACCTCATGCTGCTCAGCTCCTGCTGGGCTGCAGGGACCTGGCTTGTGGTATGGACATCCCATCTGCAGGGAGTGACAGTTGCTGCTACTGTTTGCGCAAGTCTGCTGCATCTGCTTATGCTTGCTACTTGAGGAGTGACCGTGCCAAATGCTCCTTGGCTGATGCGAATGCTTGAGAGAAAGTCTGCAATGCAGCAATAAGGTCAACAGCCCTCCTTAAAACTGACAGGCAAGTCAACTAACACTGATGTGACAAGTGAAGAGTAAGAGACTCGGCCAGGTGAAGCTGTGCAACAGCATTCAGCCCCTTGTCTGCATGCAATGTGTCATGCTTCACAACAGGGAGTGTTTGTGCTAGGACACACCTGCTCTGTAATTGGCACCTCTCCATCTGCTCCTCGCATAGTGACACGCGCCGCAACGGTCTGCGGGTCAGTCTCTAGTATCAACCTGCAACATTAAGGACAATTATCAAGCCCCCAGTTTCATGGCAGATTTGTTGATCAGCAAAGCATGAGATCAGCAAACATGAGAATGGCAGGTGAACCGCGAGTAGCCTCATGTATATGTTGGAGCGTTGCCAAAGGTTTGGCAAACCACCAGGTGGACAGAGCTGCTGCAGCACCTTTGCAAGTTGCTGGTCACAATAGACGCTGTCAATAGTGGGTGGTACCGGCTCACCCTCCATCCACAATCTCATCCATCACCAGCAGCACCAGATCCAAGTTTTCTAATACTGTCTTCTTGTCTACTTGCTGCCTGCAATCAGACAAGCAGGCAGCTTAACATGGTATCTTTCGAGAGCTGCTGCTGTTCTCGGTCCTGTGCAGCATGTGCACGTAGACCAACTTCCTGGGTTGTATCCTGATAGACAATCACGTCCCTCTTGTTGTCTGTGCAGCTGCACACCTGAGCAGTGTGGACGTTGCCTCATAGAATGCCTGCAGGACTGCGTACAGTATCAACTCATTTTCGCTGTCTGAGCCCGTTACGTAGAACATGAGGTCCCCGAGACACTTGTAGACCACCAGACTGTCATCAAACATGGTGATCTCAGCTGCAGGAATAACCATTACATCAGCATATGAGTCAACCAACTGCAGTTGCAGCATTGCTAGGCCTGTTTACCTTCCCCTCTGGCATTTGTTCTGCTAGTCTTTGCAAACACAGCCTTCTCATAGTTTGCTTGACTACTGACCGTCGCCCTGTGGTATCAAGGATGGCTTTCAGCGCTTATAGACTTGAACTGTAGTTGCGACAGTTGCGTGCCTTGATCTTGCTCACCACTCAGGCGCAAAGTATTTGACTGCTATACGTCTGCCGTCTGAATCGAGTACTAATAAATTTTTGACAGTTGGGCAGGAGGGGTCTACTTGTGCCATGATAGTCTGCCTGTTTCACCTGTGTTTCCTTGTGCACAGGATGAACTGCCAGAAGCCTACCTTTTGAACACAGCAACCACATACAATACCTACTTAACAGTGCTCAGCAGTGATGAGGAAGGAAAGCTTGCACCTTGCCTCCCAGGGGTTTTAAAGTCACTTTCTCGCAACAGCCTGGAAAGTAATAACCTAAGAGCGTTGAATCAAATCAAAGCAAAAGTTTGTTTTATGCCAAATGTGCAATCAGGAGGGCCCTGCTGTGTACCTGTAATACATCCTTGCTTTTGGGCTCGAAGCGTATAGAAGCAGCAACGATCTCAAGTCAACATGTTTGCAGATGAGTCTGAAAGGTGTTTCTCGCCGAAAGCCTCCGCACATGGTGTTTACGTCAGTTGGAGGCTAACGCAGCATCTGACATTGCAGAGAGCAGTTCTTTGAGGCTGCCAAGGCACAGGCGCAAAAGGACTTCCAAGAGGATTCAACTAATGCACACGTGTGTCTGGGCTGCATTGGAACCGTTCCAGCCCTTTGCAACGTCCCCCCTGACCTGAATGCGTGTTCCTGCAGGCATTGGTCAGGTGGGGTGGAGCTTTGCTGGAGTTAGCCCACTTCAAGCAAGGCTCAGAGGCAGATCAATGCATTCAAGATGTAAGACCCTCAAAATTTGTTCCCTTGTACGATCACCAGTTGTAAAATCTTTCGCTTGTCATTCAGAGTGGCTTACTCTGTTCGTGCTGCTTGCAACATGCAGGCCATCACCAAGCTGCAGCAGGCTCTGTCCATTGATCCAGAGCGCACAGATGCAGAGTGGTGTCTAGGGAATGCGTACACATCAATGGTGGGTGGATGCAGGGGAATGCAGCGGTTGTCTGTGATGGTCGCCAGGTGCAGTTGCTCATCTGATCTGACATCCGCATTCTGCCGCAGAGGGGCTGCAGCCCGCACTGAGTTTGGCGGCCGTGCAATTGCAGGGCCAGTAGCGCCTGCCCCAGAGTTGATTTTGTACATTTTGTATGGCAGCACCATGATGCTGACTTGCCTGACACAGGGTTGGTTCCTGTGAGATACAGCACTGTTGCATCGTCTGCTGCGTGCTTCAGGGTTTTTTGGCTGCGGACCGCAAGACTGCACTCCAACATTTCAACAAGGCTGAGGAGTATTTCAAACACTGCAAGGAGAAGGTTGGTTCTGCTCAGAGAGGATCATGCATGTTGTCTCAGCTGGCGGTATGCAGTGCAGGGTGTGTGCCACTCAACTGCATAGACCGGCAGGTGCCTCAGCTGTCTGCGGTGATATGCTACAGGAACAGAGTGCAACAGGAACCCAGCATGGGCCCTGCTGCTGCAAGACCAGCGCACAACAGAAGTTTTGTGACGGGGTCTTTGACAGCTCAGACGCCCACTAGCAGGTCAGCTGGGGTGGACAACCGGCTGTAGCAGTTGCACAATTTGACCTCAATGCTTGCGCTGATGGATGTGCCTCACAGGAGCCAAATAACGAGACGTACAGGAAAGCTCTGGAAATGTGCAAGAAGGCACCAGAATATTATGACGAGATTCAGACACAACTACAGCAGGTACGCAGACGAACAAAGCCGTCAGTGTCTCTTATGTCATATGCAGCGCTGCATAAGCAAGGTATGTTTGAAGCGGCATCAGCAACATGACAGCGTGGGAGAGGTCTTGTGCGCTGTTTAGCTCATGCTTATGAGCTGGTTCTCACAAAGGAGAGCTTCGTTATTTGTTGAGGGCTGCAATCTGCTGTGTGGAGAGACATTTTGCTCGTTTCCTACTGTTTTGCAGGCGCAAGCAGCAGGGGCGGTCACAGGTGGCGGCGGCAGCAAAAAAGGCAGTGATGCTAATGACTTCTGGTGGGATGTGGCAGGCTGGGTGACACTGGGTGCAATCATTGTTGGTGTCATGATGCTGTCAAAGAGCAGCACACCACCAAAGGCATGATGGCAGCATGAAGAATGGCTGAACAGCAGACAGGACTGACTGCACTAGGCAAAATGTCATCCAGGACATGCAGTTACCAAGTGCCATGGCAGGCCACGAGGGAGAAAAGCAACCTACGAGGATGAGTGGTGAAGATGCAGACACGGCGCATGTTGCTACATTTCGTCGAGTAAATGCAGCCATCTGGGAGGATGCCCTGCTTGCCTGTAGTCATGATCAGCACCAGGACATCAACAGCACCATTGTCTGGCCAGCACTGTTGATTGCCGTATGTTCCGTGCTGGAAGCCCAATAATGGGATCAGCAACTATGCCAGGAATTCCATATGTAACTTCAATTGATCACTTGTGGTGCCTTGTTGACTGGGTGCGCTGCTAAAATGCTGAACATCATGGTGTCTGATCAGACAGCAGTGGTCCAGCATACAAGCAAGCTGTGTTCTTTCCACCCGCATGTTGCAGCAGATTGTGCTACTGCCTAACCTTATATTCTGATATGACTAATACGTGCATCTTCAACATATCATATGGGCAGGCAGTTTACGCAGCACTGTACCGACAGTGACATAAGTACAGAGATAGATGCAGAGCTGGATGTTGCTTGTTGCAGACTGATCAACGTGGAATATAGATTAGTTGTAGCTCTTGTAATAGCTGCATTGGTCCATCACACTGGAGAACTACAAACGAACTCTGTGCCCACAACTCACGCAAGCATCAACGCGCACAAACATGGCAGAGGCAACTTCAATGGATGTTGACAAGCAGGAACTAGATGAGGAGCATGCCGATGCACCCGCTGCGGGCCAGAAAAGGACCAAGACGCACAACACGACAGAAAAGCCTTCCTACTTCGATACCACTCCCGTTGAGGGGAAACGCCAGCGCAAGACAGTTGAAGTATTCAAACCAGATGAGCCGCGGAGAAAAGGGGACACCAGCAAACCACAGGAGGTGCGCCACACAGTACTGCATCAGTCTATGGAATCTGTGTCATTGCGGACAGTCCTGATTATTGAAGAATACTTCATATATTTCTGATTCACAGGGGGCTGGAGAACGGCTTGGTGACATCCCCAACGGTAAGCAAATTCAACGGGTGCATCTGCCACATATAGCACACAGCTCGCAGCTTTTGAGCTTTGTTCGTCACGCTTACGGTGTTCATTAGCAGTATGTAGGGTTTATTACACTGCAGCTGCTGATGAGTGCATGGTTGAAACAGTTCTGATTGCCAGCATCAGTTCTATGGCAGTTACAACCGACTGCGGTGCCAGCATCATGCTGCTTGAGCTGCATGGGAGGATAAGTCAATGCAAGAAGCTGATGCGTTAGACTACAGGTGTTTCAATCATGCTATGCAAAGGAAACTCAGATGCTGTGAATGCAACAACGCTTTGTAATGCTGCTTTTAGCCACTTGTTTACTGATCGCTCTCTTACTTGCAGTCAAGTTCAAGATCGGTAAGGTCAAGTCAGATGACGACCTGCTTATGGGCCTGCATCGTCTGCTGTTTGGGCGCCCTGGCAAGGTATGTTTCTTCCCTGCAGCCTGCTGTGTTGCTGCAACAGTGTGCTAAGCCTGCACCACGTCTGCAGAGCCACGAGCGGAGGAGGAACCTGTATACTTTCTCAGGCCTGGTGTATAGCGGAGACAAGGTCAGTGAGGTGTCAGCAGCAGTGACCATCACGCTAGCCTCATACATAGGGAGCCTGGGGATTGATCAGAACAGAACACAGCTTGCAGTGAAGTTGAAATGTCTGTTCAGCGCCACTCCATCTACTTCGACGATGACGTGTTAGTTTCACACGGCACTCTGTATGCAGGCAGCTCAGTAGCAGATCAAAGCCTCAACCTCTCAGCTGTATCCAGGCTACAGGTGCCTGCTGCAATTGCACAATTGGTACATTAGTCTGGCTTGTGAAGTGCCACGGATCTGCATCCTGTCTGTCCTGTGGTTTGCAGGATGCTGAGCGCAGCAAGGTGCAAGAAAAGCTGAACAGTTGGAAGACCACAGCGTTGCAGCAGTTGCTGGATGTTTTTGACCTGCCAAGGCCCTCTGAGGTAAGCCGACAGCAGCTGAACAATGCAGAACAACTTCAGCAACAACAGTCACGGACATAGCATGCAGATTGGGGATGTCATTCTCCCAGCTGGCTGAGGCAGGAGGGTACAAGCATGTGTTGGTAAGGCACGTCATCTGCCAGGTGCTTTTTGAGGCTGTTATCGCAGGTGTGGTGGTGACATTTCAGCAAGTGGCACTGTCAGCTACTATGAAGCTTTACATGTGGGGCCAGCTGTCAAGTGCGCCATACGTCAACCATCATGGTCATGCTGTTGAACCATTGATGCTGTCGTTGCTGCAGGGCACCAAAGAACACAAGGTCCAGCGTGTTCTGGAGTTCCTGGAGAAACCACACAAAGCTTCAGACAAGGACCTGGCTGCAGTGGTGAGAGACGCAGCAGCAATACCAGCAGCCGTGCGCTTAGTAACAGCGGCAGTACAGGTTGTAGACGAATTTACTGACGTGATTGCCAGCCAGCAGGCAGGGTCCTGTCACTGGTGGTTTGTTCCTGTAGTCACTCAGGAATAGAGCTCTGAGCTACAGTCGACTGACTGCACTGTTATGATCTGCAGGAAGAGAAGAAGAAGGCTGCTGCCGCTCGCAAGAGAGCCAAGGCCAGTCCAGCAGCTAAGGCTGGCACCAAGCGCAAAGCATCTGCAGCAGCAGGCAAGGCAGGCTCTGCCAAGAAGGCCAAGGGTGCTGGAGGCTTGGCAAAGCAACCTGCTCATGAGGGTGAGAGTGAGGGTGAAGAGCACAGTGAGGAGGAGGAGGAGCAGGAGGAGGGGGAAGAGGAAGAGGAGGCTTCAGAAGAAGAGGAGGTGTGTAGCAGTCGATCACAGCAACATGAGGCTGCCTGTGATCATCCATCAATCAACTTCTTAGTGCCTTGTGCTTCCTGTGCATAGTAAGGGTTCTGTCTCAACCATTCCCTCTGTCAAGTAGTGGTGTTGGTGATGGGCGCTGCAGGAAAACGTAGCAGCCAAGAAAGGCAGCAAGAAGCGAACTGTGGCCGCCAAATCGGTTGGTAGGAAGAGAAAGCAAAAGGCAGTAGATGAAGAGGAGGAGGAAGAGGAAGAAGAAGAGGAACAGGAAGAGCAGGAAGAGGCAGCACAGGAGGAAGAGGAGGAAGGCGATGATGCATCAGAAAAGACACAGAAGAAGGTGTGTGTTTGAGTTATTGGTGACACCAGCAGGCCACAGCTGACAGTGTAAATGTCAATGATCACAAAAGCAAGAGATCCTCAGTCGCTTTTGGCTATGGTCTGCGTGAGAGCAGAAGATTGTAAGTTGCATTCAGTATTAACAGTGTTATAGCTATGGACGCTATGCTTGCGCAAAGTAGTTCATCGCTCTTGCGCAAGTGTTCTGATAGATGCAGTGGGCTTTTGGAGTGCGGGGCTGCTGCTACTGATGCGGGCACGTGCAGCAGGCGATTATGACTGCGTTTATGTGCAGCTGCTTGCACTGCTCGGCTATCTCTGAATCCTGATTTGCGCGACATGTTTTCTTGCCCCAGGCTCCCGCATCTGCCGCCAAGGGCAAGGGTGCTGCAGCACCTGCTGGCAAGGGACGTGGCAGGGGCAAGCAGCGGGAAGTGGAGGAAGTGGAGGAGGAGGCCCATGAGGGGCCAACAGCTGACAAGGAGCAGAAAAAGCACAGGAATGAAGGTCAGGGTTCACAGCTGGTCCTCTGCCTGTGGAGATTGGTGGCAATTGTTGAGTGCCTGTCAGCATCACTGCACAGGCTTCAGACGGGCATAGTATGGCCTGCAAGTACAGCAGTTAAAAAGGGTGTTCCTTGCATGAAGGCCTATTGACTGCTGAACCTTGGGTACCAGTGGAAGTTCATCATTCCGCATGACATCAAGCACCTGTCCTTATGGCATAAAGGCCTATCGTTCACGTCGTCATGCCCCTGCTCATGCTGCTGCCGATGCTTCTGCTGCATGCTGCTGTCAACCAGGTGGCCTGCCCAGTGATGCTGAACTGCAACGTGAGTTCGTGGCCCTGCTGCAGGGGGCAGACATGCAGCAGGTCACCTTCAAGCAGGTGATGACACAGCTGGAGGAGAAGCTCCAGGTGGGCATGAAAACACAAACACAGCACAGATAAAGGTGCCACCTACTGCAGAGAGTGCTGCACTTCTTGTGCAGGGAGGCCAGTGCTGCCTGGTCTCAGGGTTGACAAACACTGGCTCCAAGGTCTCACTCATCTTACTGCTACATGCTTGGCCACTGCACTGGTGATTGGAGCTGTTTGTATGAGTTGCATGAGTTGGATTGTTGCTCCAGGAGGCTGCAAGCCACTGGTGACCCGCAGTGCGGAGACTTGCATGGCCGCGGGTGTGGCTGAAGGTGTCAGCTGTGTTTGCCTGCAGGTCAACCTCAAGTCCAAGAAGAAGTGGCTGAAGAGTGTGCTTGAGGAGTGGGCCATTGAGCATCCCATCCCAGCTGAGGCAGAAGAGCCAGCAGCAGAAGGAGGAGAGAAAGGAGAGGATGAGGATGCCGCAGCAGCTGGTGAGCCAGTAGCGCTTGCAGACGCAGGGGAACAGGCCCAGCCTGCCGCAGAGGAGGAGGAGCAGGAGGACCAGGACGCCAAAGAGCAGCAGGAGGGGGAGGAGGAGCAAGAGGGTGGAGATGGTGCGCATGCAGCTGCTGAGCAGCAGGGGCAAGAGGCATCAAAGGCTGAGGAGCCTGCAGCTGTTGAGCAGCCGGCAGCAGCGGAGACACAGCAGCAGGAGGAGCCGGCAGTACCTGATCAGCCACAGGCGGAGCCGAAGGTGAGGCCGTATCTGGTTATCTTCAGGTGCTTGCTGTAGACACAGCAGGCTGACAGCATCCAGTTGCAAAGAGGGTGGTGGCAAGCAGCTGCCTTCACCTCACAATGTGCCAGAATTGCTCAGTGATGGGCATGGTGATGCTGGGGTATCTGCTAGCCAGTGGTCAGCATGACCTAGTTTGCATTGCATATGGCTACTGGCAGCAAGCCTCCAATTGTTTCATTGCGCATCCGCTCAACCGTTATGCTGCAGGTTGAAGAACAGCAACTTCCTGCCGAGCCAGCCAAAGCGCCAGCTCCACAGCCAGCAGAGACCGCAGAGCAGCATGGTCCTGCTGCTGCAGAAGCAGATGTAGTTGAGGCAGAAGCAGCTGAGGCAGAGGCTCCAGTTGATGGTAGTGATGGTGCCAAGGATGCACAAGGCACAGTGCCAGACCCAGCAGCAGAGTAATGTCATGACTACAATCTTCGTTGGTTGTGTTGCGGATGGGCTACGACTTCCATATTGTGCCGGCTGTAAACAAGAGGTGGTGGGCCGTTGACAGCACTTGGTGAAGTGGCATTGCCAACAATTCAAGTGCCATCTACTTTTACTTCATATTCCATATGGTTGGAACAGGCTGCAGCCGGATGTATGTGTACTACTGTGAGCCTGTGAAACATTCTGAGATGGTAATGTGACTGAAGTTGCTGGCCAGGCAGGTAATGCAGCGTAAGGATGCCACAATGCCAATCTCGAATTGCCCGGTAGTTTGGTTAGCACTTGGCAGTTGTGCCTGAGGGTGCAGGTTGGTTGTGTTTGGTCATGACCAGGGTGAGGGGCTCGTGTGCCTGCGGCGCCATTGTCATGGGGTCCAACTCCTGGACCTATCCTGATGCTGTAAATTTCACGGACAGAACATTATGCTATGCATTTGAGCATCCAGTTGATGATCTGCATGTCTACAAAACGCAGCAATAAAAAAATTAAGCGAGGTTGAGTTCAAAATAAAGACACATATTAGGGCTTAGTAAGCTGCTGTGTTCGATGCTTCGAAAGCATGGAAACTAGTATGAATACATTTGAGTGGCCTGGGGCATCGTCACGACACACTTGAAGGTCTTGCAGCATGGGGTCGACAGCAGAAATGTTTAGGCACCGCCAGAAGGTCCTTGCTCTTTACCGTGCTTTTCTGCGTGAAGCAAAGCTGATGCCCACAGCGAACAGACAACAATATATTCGTGCTAAAGCACGTCATGCATTCAGGGAGTCAAAGGAGTTGACAGGGTCAGAGTGTGAGTTTGCAGTGCTACTCGCAGACACTCAGCTAGACAACGTTGTAAGGCAACGGGAGCTTCTGAATGACTTGGCCAAAGAGGGCAACTTGAAAGGACCGCAATGATGGAGGCCTTATCCTTGTTTGTCGAGCAGTGATGCTCTGTTGAATGAGACATAGCAGCAGGAGCGGACGCAGCAGCAGTGGCCTGCAGGCAATATAATGCAGCAAACGCCAGAGTCACCAACTTCACGTGGCTTGGTTATTGTGCCTGAGTTACTCTGCTGAATAGAGCAGCCGTTAATTGCCAATGCTGAGGGGTGGACTGCAAGGATGCCGTCTTCAAATTGAGCATCAGGTGAGCACCCGTGGGCCTCAAGTACGGAAAACACCCCGAGATTTGGAAGGCACAAGAGTGCTTGCTGTGCAGTATCAACGGAAAAAGAGCATTTGACAGCAGGTGCAAAAGACTAAGTTTACGCAAGTGCTAACATTCAAAACATGCTTGGTAGCAAGGCTCAGGACGCAAATTGCACGACAACAGCTCGCCGACAGCCATTGCTCAATCCATCCTGACAGTGTCTGGGCTCAGTACCTATCAGCAGCACGCAGATGCATGCATCAAGCACCTATGGCCAGCTATGTACCGCAGGGACTGGTAGGGTGAGGGTAGTGTTTATCCCGTCTTTGCCACATACACATTTATTCACTATGCTGCTCACCCTATTCAGGGAAGTTGAAGCCCTTACTGCAACTGGGATGCATGCTGAGGGCCACCAATCCCAAGGTATGTGATGCATCTGCCACCTTTCTGCTCTGCAGATGAATGTCTGCTGGTTTATTGAGGCATGGTCAGGATCATAACCGCAATCAAGAGACCACTGCTCTTCTGGCAGGTGGCACCCCATGGCATGAAGCCTAAAGGCTCACCTCTACCGCAGACCATCTACCTGCAGTGGGCTCTCCTTGTCAGGTGTTGAGGGGCCTAGGCACTAAGCAAGGTGTGCTTTCAAGCTGTGCCTTGCTGGGGATTGCAAAGCGAGTAGCACTTTGCATGTCCTTTTGGAGCCTGCACCTACAAACATTGGTGGCACATGCACGATTTCAATGGCATGCATCCTGGAGTTTTGAGCAAGTGCCCATGGTCGCAGCATGTAGAAGAGCCCGTGCAACATGCCTCCTCGCATGTGCACGTCAGCTCATTTACCAGCTCATATTAGTGTTGCATGGGCTCAATCTCGTTCAAGTTGTTACACAAGTACAACCCGCCCATTAGCGAGCCACATCAGCGAGCCAGGCTCATTGGGCTTGTGTACAGCATCTGATCTCTATTGGTAGACGCATTTTCATTCTTCACATGTGCGGCACATGCGGTGGTCATATGGTATGTCCTTTGTTGATTTGGCACCATGCTGTAATCTGGGTTGATTTTGCACACAGCAGTAGCTGAGTCGTTCAGCCAGCAGCAACAGCAGTAGCAGCGCAGCAGCAGTTTGCAGTCACCTGGCTGGTTCTCTTGCCTTGGCTGTGTGCGGTTTATCATCTTTACAGCTGGCTGTGCCAATGTTGTGCATGTATATGCTGCTGTTCATTTCGCATCTGCATTAGGTGTTGTTTTGAGGCTGCATCAGCAACAGCAGCTAAGCAACGTACCCCGCTGTATCTACACACAGGCTGGTGTGTTATGTGACAAGGTCTGCAGATGACACTCTCTGCGGCAATTTTTAAGGATTGCTGTTGTAGCATGAGGCAGCAGTACAGCTGTTGCTGGTTGTCACAGCCAAAGAAACCTCCCCTAGTGCGTTAGGTGCTAGAGCAAAGATAGTTGACTGGTTTCTGCCCTGTAGGTATGATCAACAGCAAACCCTGCATAGTACCATGATCGCTTGTTGATCTCGTCATGCTTCATGTTGGGTGCAAGGTACAGCAGTGTTGTGTGGTGCCATGCCCAGTTGTTGGTTGTCATGAGTGTATCGAGTTCATTTTGCCAAACAGTGGTATTCTTTGATGGTGTCATACGTGTTGCATAAGGTAGTTTTCACCATGTGCTGCTCATTTTGTTGTATGGTCCCTGACACTGTCAGCGGCTGATGTGTCCTGCAAAAGAAATGGAGCCATACAGCAAGTTGAGATGCTATGACAAATGTCTTATAATGAAGTCACCCACCCCCACTGAATGGGTTTTCGTGCCTTGAAGGCATTTTCTCCCCGGAGGATGGTCTAATCCTGGTGTGCCAGCGTGGCTGAGCCACCAAGTAAGTCGTCCAATAATTGGCAAGGGCCTTGCGGCCGGAAGGGGTAACTTTCCTTGCTTCCTTGGCACCGTCATGAGTATGCATTTCAAAGAAAGCCAAGGGACATCTCTTTACAGTGAGGAGTGTTGGAAAAGAAATTAAAATACATACGGAAACTTTACAGTGAGGAGCACTAGTGTGTTTAAACGGCAAACTTGCTGCCTGAGGCATAGGCTGTAGTTCTTGGCACCCGCATCCTGCTCAGCTGTGGGTTGAGGAAGAGCAAGCACCGTAGACAGTTTCCTGTTGACTGCATTGATGAGGCTTGGTAATTCAGCATGCACCTTGCTGACCGTCAAAGCGACCTGACGCTCTGCAAGGCTTACAAGCACTGCTGGCAGCAGCCAATGGAAGGTGACTGGGCATCCAATAAGGGTTTTTAGAGAGCAGAGATCTCTGCCCCCTTGTCATTGCAATGCACTGCCAGTGCGATGTGCTGGCCCAGCACATCTGTGCTGGCAACAGGAAGCGCTTGAGCGAATCAAGCGAGGTTGTTTATTGTATTTTTACTCCAGTCTAAACGCACGTAACATCGATGAATTCTCCAGTTGATTAGCTGTACATACCATACCACACCGTAAAATGCCATCATGGATATGTTCCATACCAACCTGGCCCCAGAGGGGCGCCCAACAGGAGCCAACAGATCGTTCACTGAGTGGGGCAGTGCATCTTGACACTGTCACACAGTTTCTTATTCAGGCCCAGCAACCTTTGGTGTAACCATCAAAGTCATAGAAGAAAAGCATATCTGAAAGGTCAATCTCATCAGCTCCTCATCTTGGGCGTCAGCCTGACTCTTTCACAGCCTGAAGGACAGGTTGAACAACAGGTTGAAGCTGGTGGTAAGTTGCGACATTAGCACGCCAAAGTTGAGCACCGCTTCCCGCAAATGGGTGTATATGCTTACTTCCACATGCTATGACCTCAGAGCTCAACTTGGGCAGCTCAGGCAATTGGACGGGCCAAACGCCCGCGGGCCGAGTTGAGGGGTCTGACCATTGCACTCGCCTTGTTACTTGATAGCCATCTCATGCTTTTACTACCTATGCTTCCTTGCTCTTGGCAGTCCTATTGCACGCCATGCTGTTGTTCATACTCGTCGTCCCACGCACGTACTGCCCGTGTGAAGAAGAGACTTTGTTGTCGAGTGGTAGAGCTGTTGATGTGTAAGAATACTTGATAAACTTTTTTGATCGTTATTTGTGCGTATCAGTGCATTGAGGATCGCAGCCAGCTCGACAACATACTTCATAGTCTTAAATCGTCGCACTGCGGCCACTTAGTCGCTGCAGTCAGCAGATGGCACGTACAATTGCAAACTATGCCGTGTTTTACGTGCACTAGTAGTGCATGGGGGCCCCTGTGGCCTCCCAAGCTTGGCTTGTCAGGCTGGGCCAGTACAGCTACTGTTGATATAGAGTTTCGCGTTGTTCAGCTAGGATGCACGCACAGAAGCTGCCAGGCAGAGGTCTTACCGCCCATTACTTCTTCACGTTTGGGTAA
This sequence comes from Coelastrella sp. MACC-549, assembly GCA_018290735.1. Taxonomy (NCBI): domain Eukaryota; kingdom Viridiplantae; phylum Chlorophyta; class Chlorophyceae; order Sphaeropleales; family Scenedesmaceae; genus Coelastrella; species Coelastrella sp. MACC-549. The sequence goes on along the minus strand of JABEVS010000063.1, from coordinate 43,343 downwards.
GATTGCAAGGAAACAGCTCACCGCAATGACCAGCAGCTGCAGTGGTCTGACATCACCATATACAGCGATGAATAGCCACGTAATTGTTAGCTCACTCATTCATACAGATGATGCAGATTATGATTGATCAGCCATTACTGAAATGGCTTGTGCAAGTCTGTCACGCTGCTGTGATACAAACGCTTCTGCACTGTCCTGAGCATCAGGCCTATCCTTGCAAAGCTCACCATGTGCAGCAATATGGAAGCATGAGCGCAGCCCGCTTTGCAAGTTATGACGCTCAAGCAGTCTGATATCACATGACTGAGTCTGATTGTCATGCCTGGCCCCAGTGTTGAGGTCCAGCTGGTGGGAGACCGCAAGAACACGCGGGTTGAGCAGCGGATACTGCACCTTGATGTGGCAGCACCAGCCATTAAACTGGTGAGTGAACTGGTGTGCAGCAGCTAGCATAGACAATATGCGACTACCACTTTGAACAGGACAGCCAGGGTAAGAAACGATAGCAGCTAGCTAGCAGAGGACAGGGGACAGCCCTGATTGCTAGGGTGGTGTCAGGCGTAATGTAGACTTGCCACTGACAGGCGCTATGTGAAAGTTATGATGAGCTTGGGTGTCAACCTGCAACCATTTCCAAACTGACAACAGCAGGCTCTCCAGCGGCAAGTCCCAGCAAAATAGACAACAAAATCAGCAGCAATGCCAGTTATGTTGTTATTGGCTACGAGAATGCCTAGAGCAGATGATGTGCAAACACATCGTCCCTCCTGCCAACACAGCTTGTGAGTGGTTCCTTGCCTGCGCCTGCTGGCCTCTTGTACCGGTGTGCAGATTCAGAAGGGCAGTGTCCGAGTGTTCCTGCGTTTTGATGGCATCAACCAGATAGTATTTGATGATGTTGAGCCGCGCAGTGTGCTCATCAGCTGCAGGGATGACAGGAGGTAGGCAGGGGGCCAGGGGCAAAAGGGGACAAGCAGGGGGACCTGGGACACTGAACAAGGTTGGCGACAAAGGCAGGGCCTCCTACAAACATCAATTGGTACACCATTCAAATGGTCTCTTGTGAATCTGCTGCATAATGCTGAATGAAGGGTCTGCTGCTGTCTTGTTCCTGCTGCTGTGGCTGCTGCTGCTGCTGCTGTTGCCTCACAGGTTTTTTATTGTATTTCAGAGTGCTGAGGATAACCTGGTGTTCAGGACTGCTTGCTCTGACTTGGCTGCCGGCAGCCTGGATGTGAACAGGTGACCAGGTGCAAGTGTGTCAGCAGGGACTGAAGGGACAGGAGCTTTGGAAAGTTTTCCAGTTGCAGTTGCGTACTGATTGTAGTTGGATGTGTGTATGTGTATTCATACATCAGGCTGACATTGCTGGACAGCCTTAGTGACAATCTGCACAACGCAGTGACAGCTCCATCATGGCAGTGAGCTCACCTCGAGGTCACAGCCTCACTGCTAAGTGGTGCCACTGAGTGCTCCAACCATGTAGTGGCTGCCGGACATGTTGTTTTCAGGTTCCAGCGGGCTGTGCTGAAGAAAGGTCAGCTCATGAAGCGTGGCAAGGCGGGAGCTCTCTTTGGCGACAGATATGCGGTGAGCAGGAAGTGTGCTGTTGTTGGCAATGTACAGGACTGATGAGAGTGCTGGCATGGGTCGCCCGGTAGCAGCGTCATGCCTGCTCATCAGCACAAAAGCGGGGAGCCAGCCGGCCCACCTCAGTCATGGGGTTTTGGCTGCCTCGTCTGCACAGCAGAGGTGCGTATGGCCACCGCACATCCCCTGGGCTCATGTGCAAATAACCATCAAGTGCTACACGCTGCTGCTGCTGGTGATGTCACTCAGATTCTTACTCCCCGCAAGCTCTTTATCATGCCCAGCAAGGTCTCTGTGTTCCCCAGCAATGCAATCAGCCTGGAGGAGGCAACACCAAGGTTTGATGACAACAAGGGCACAATTCACTTGGATGTGAGTGAATGGACATGCAGCACAACAGCAGCCCGCCTCAGCACTGCTGTGGTGGCTTCATGCACCACAGCTCCAGTGGCCATGTGCGCAGCAGGTTACAGAACTGTAAAGCATCTGTCAGCCCCAGTGGTCTGGACACCTGTTGCTACTGGTGTTGTTCTTGCTCATGCTGTCGTCTGCTGTCTGTCAGGTATGTGGCAAGGAGTATGTGTTTCAGGGTGGTGACAAGGAGGAGTCACAGGATTGGTTTGTGGAGGTGGCCAGAGCAGCAACAAGCAAGTGAGTAATGCTGCCAGCAGCAGACAGCAGCCGGCCAGTCTCCTCCCCATGCCTGTGTTGCACACTAGTGGACTCTGCAGGCACATCAGCATGATGGCTGTGGCTGCCTAACAGCTGAACATCAGGCTGCTGTGACCCCCCGCCCCCCACGAGCTTCAAAGGACTCCCTTGCACAAGTCACCTCCTCACACAGTCCCCTGACCTGCTGCTGAGCACGCCTAGCCCCTCTGCCCAGCCACTCTTTTTGGCTTGCTGTATCCCCTCCAGCACGAGTTTAGTATGTCTGCTCACTTGCTCTGCTCTGCCACAGCTGCACAAGACAGCAGGAACTGAGACACAGCGCCTCACATGACAGGCTCACAACCAGCGCCTGAGACTGCTGCTCCCGGCATCAACAGTCGGTGACTACCACCTCTTGTCCTGCCTGACCCCACACTCACGATGACTGTTGTGCTGTGTTGTCGTGTGTGCCACCTCACAGGGTCCCTATTGTGCTGTGGGATGATGCATTTGCTGCTCGGATGCAGGCTGAGGCAGCAGCAGCAGCAGCAGCAGATGAACAGCTGCAAGATGATGATGATGAAGAAGAAGGAGTGCCAGAACTTGCAGGTGGGGCAGAGCAGATGTGTGGTAGCTGTTGAGCGCACGTACTTCTAGACATCACCACCACCACCACAACTACTGCTGACACTGTCCTGGGTGTGCAGAGTGCATGGAATGCCCCTTGACTGTGCATCAGCAACACGTGCAAGATGCACATGGCTAATCATGGCCATCAGGCCATCATGAACCCAATGTCCTCCTTGCTTTATAGCAACCATCACTTGGTATGAGAAAACCGGCAGTTGGATGCAAATTGTTCAGGATGTTCAATCTCTGCAGGGCACTCATATGCTGGTGGTGGTGGTGCTGGTGGCGGCTTCAGCAGCGCCGGCAACTCTCCGTGTCACTTCACATCACCTGATGACTGGGAGGAGGAGGAAGAGGCACCAGACACACACCTGGACATAACACAAACTAACAGTCACAATCACCCTGGCCGTAACATGACCAGACTTCCTGCTGGCTCACCGCCTACCCGCAGCCGCAGCCTTCAAGGAGGTTCAAGCGGGGGAGGGGCTGGCCAGCAGCGGCAGGCCTTCAGCAGCTGGTCTGGTGGTGGTGAGGGCGCGGGGCGTAGTGGGGCAGGCGGGTCAACGGGCGGAGGTATAGGCCGTGGTGTGCCAGGGAGCTTCAGCGGCTCAGGGGCCAGTTATGTGGACCCCAGTGGTAATGTCATCAATCTGGGACCAGGGGTGACAAGAAGCCTGGTTCAGAGCCACAGCAGCGGCGGCAGCAGCAGCAGCCCTGGGAGTCTGGGAGGCAGCAGGGGTTTGAGGAGAAGCTGGAGTGGTGCTTCAAGTGGACGGTCAGCGTCTGGAAGCCCAGTGCAGCAGCAGCAGCAGCAGCGTCCTCCTTCTGCTGCTGGCAGTGTTGGTGGTCGCAGCATGCTGGGCACTATCTATGAGTATGGAGAATCAGACCTCAACTCATCAGTGCAGCAGACACACTCATCACCATCAGGTACAGAAGACACTGACGTTGATGCTGCTGCTGGCAGTGAGGAATCCAGGCAGCAGCAGCAGCAGCAGCAGCAGCAGCGCCCGAGGCCTCCTCCCCCTGCCCCACCACTGAGGCTGCAGCCCCGGCAACAGCTGTCACCTGCAGCTGCTGTTGGCGGCAGACAGGGCAGCAGCAAGCCAGCTGCAGGGCCCCAGGCAGCAGCAGCAGCAACAGCAGCAGCAGCAACAACAGCAGCAGCGCAAGCAGCTAGGGCGAGAGCGGGCACTAGACGACAGCAGGAGCAGCAGCATTCAGAGATACGAGCAGCCACTGCAGCTGGTTTCTTTGTCAACTTGGATGAAGAAGGGTACCAGCAGCAGCAAGATGAAGGTCAGGCAGCTGAAGCAGCCCAGGCTGTTCTTGTGAGTGATGATGATGGTGCGGGCGGTGGCAGTGGAGATGAGGTCCAGGAGGAGGATGGGGGTATTGAACTACCAGCACAGCAGCAACAGCAGCAGCAGAGCAGGGGTACTGGAAATAACCAAGCTTCAGCTGGTCCAGGCCCCTATCACAGGGAACAAGCAGCGGCAGCAGCAGCAACAGCGCGCAGCAAGCAAGGGCTTCGCACCACCAGTGCAGCCAAAGCCCATGATCTCACTGGCACCGGGGGGTTCATGTCCCCGGGCTCTGAGGTTGACCTTGAAGCCCTCACAGACGCTGTGGCTGCCAGGGTGGAAGCAGCACAGCAGGCCAAGGCACTCAGGAATAGCCAGATTATAGAGACTCAGCAGCAGTGTGCTGGCAGTGCAGTAGCAGCAGCAGCAGCAGCAGCGGGGTACCAGTCATCACACAGTCCGTTGCCGCATGGGCAATACCCATCATCTTTGCAGGCAGCAGCAGCTATGCGCTACCAGCCTGGATCACCTGCCTTGCCCAGTGTAGGTGAGTATGATGTGTACACTACTGGGCAGCAGCAGCAGCAATGGCCTGGTTCCAGGTACAGCAGTGCAGCACTGCCAGCATCACATCACTGCAGTCCAGCTTCCACTGCTGCCCCAGGCAGCTGGCGGTCCACAGTGGCCTGCCCCCTCAACACTCATCACACCATCAACATCAGCAGCAGCCCGGGTGTCATCAGCACAAGTGGTGCAGGAGCCAAGGCCCCAGGACAGGACAGTACCAATGGTTGGGGTCGCAAGTCACTGGCAGGGCTGTACAGCAGCAGAACGCAGACAAACAGCAGTCACAATCCAGCTCATGCTGTACTAGGAACAAACCATAGCAGGGCCTCAGCAGGACTCACTGCTACTGCTGGCCGTGTCAGCTTTGCCACTGGCCCGTTGCGTGGCAGGCTGAGTGGTGCTGGTGGTGCTGGTGGTGTTGGTGTTGGCGGCAGTGGTGTTGTTCTTGGTGAATACATCATCCCCTCTGTGTTCCGTGTGATTGTGCACTGCCCTGAGGGGGAGGAGCTGGCGCAGCAACTGACCGCCAAATCAGACCTGACGCCACATCAGCGCTGCCTGGCACTGATGCGATGGGCATTTGGAGTGTACAACCAGCTGCCAGATGATGCAAGAACAGTAAGCGATGGAGTGTACTGCCGCAGAACACATGACATGAAACACTCAATATTGCTGTGCCTCTGTTGCATGTCCCTGCATGTGCTGCTGACACAAGTAGTGTATGTGCTGAACCATTAATGTGGTTTTTCTCTGGGTTTCATCCTGCAGGCTGTTCCCTTGGGCCCCAGCAGACACAACCTGAACACCTGGGTTACACCAGACATGAACCTTCTCACACTAACAATACAGCAGGCACAGCAACAGCAGCAGCAGACACTCTGGCAGCATCAGCAGCAAGCAGCAGCACAACTGCTGCAGCAGATCAGTACACATGTCTGCAGGACCAACGCCGCAGCTGATGCAGGGCCCCCTCATGCTGTTGAAGGTGCTGCAGCTACTGCTGCTGCTGCGTTGTTGTCGTCCTTGGTGCAGGCAGCAAGTGGTGCTTTAGTGCCTGCGGGAATGTTATTGGGGTCGAACCCTGTGTTGCAACCTGGGTTGCTGGGTCTGCTGGGCCCTGCTGTTACAGTGGGTCCTCAGTATATGGCACTACAGCAGCTGCTGACAGCAGCCGCAGCAGGCAAAGACATACCGACCATGCTCCAGGAGTTTACACAGGCGCAGCTCAGAGGCAGCAACCGCAACAATGGCCAGCATGCTGCTAAGCTCAGATCAAGGTCTGCCAGCCCACATTACCGGAGACATAAGCAAAAAGCAGCTGAACTGGTGACTTATGATGAAGTGCCAGTATCTCAACAGTGCTGCTACCGCAGCAGCAGTCCACTGTCATGCAAGCGCAGGGAGCAGCAGCAGCAGCAGCATGGTTTGCACCCATGCACTGATCACCATGCTGTCTCCTTCACCAGCAGCACTGATGATGAGGAGACCATATTACTGCCCAGCAGTCATCGCAGGAGCAGCAACAGCGGCAGCAGCAGCGAAAGCAGTGCTACATGTAGCAGCCTAGACCAGGATATTGACCACATGCAACACAACTCCCATTGCAGTCGCATCTCGACGTCTAGTCCCAGCAAGGTCCCCTGTCTCAGTACAATGGCGCCAAACAGCGCAGGTGCAGGTGCAGATGGTGTGATGCATCCAAACATGAAGGTCACAGTGCGGCTGAAGAGGCATCATCTGATACCAGCAGGGCACTGTGCAGGAGCACGTGAAGGTATCAACAGGTCCAGAGGTCATGCTGTGGAGTTTGGGGAAAACCACCACAACGATGCCAGTTGTGGCGGGAGGTCAATTGTTGCAAGCCCTGGGGTTCACAAGTCCAAAGGTCACCCGCTGAGGGGTCACTGCAGTTTCACCTGTGACAATCCCCTGTTCCAGCTGAATCTGGCAGCTGCAGGTCCTGTAGCAGCAGCAGATGATCCTGTAGCAGCAGTCGCAGCGGCATGTAAAGGCGGATACCAGTGCAAACGACCTGTCTCAGCAGGTGCAGTGCTTGATTGCTTCAGCGGTATCGTGGATGGCAGCACCAGCAGCCATCCTGTCAGGTGAGGTTCAACTGTGATGAGGTCAACAGGACCTAATTATTGATGCGGTTTGGGGAGGACAGGCGCTGGGGGCGGCAGGACACCGGTGGGGGGAGGTGGACGGCAGTTTTCCTGTTCACAAGCCCAGTGCAGGAGACAGCCTGGTTCCTGTTCACAAACCCAGTCCATGAGACCGTCTGATATCACACCCACAAGTGCTGTGTGGGTGTGCCATTGAATGCTCTGCATGAACAGTGGTAGCTGCGTTGAGCATGGACAGGTGCCATTCTACTGCCTCACAACAGCACAACCTTGTGAGGTGCTGTGCAGCTGCTGATTCACCCCTAGTAGCATCATGTCCGCACAATCCTCCCATCCATACAACAGGTCAGAGGGCTGCATCTTCTGCACATGTTGCAGGTGTTCTGCAGTTTGCCATTTGTCACCAGCTGCTGCTCAGGCCATTTGCCAAGCTGCCTCCACAGCTGCTGCTGCTGCTGCCGCCGCCGTACGGTCCGCAGTGCTGACCATTGACGGGGATGACCTCAGTGCAGGTGAGGGGAGGGGCATGGCACCCCCATCACTGATGAGCTTAATGAAGGAGAGGGACGGCGGGAATAAGTGCAGAGTTATGAACCTTCAGTTGTGTCTTGCGCCATGAAGACTCTGGGATTGCCTCTCGACAGGCTGCACTTAAGACAGCATCCATTGTGTCAGACCTCTGCCTTGCTAGTGCTGTGCTGTGCATGTTACAGCGCACTACTAATTTGGTCTTCTGCTGGCTGCAGCAGCCGTGAACCACCCATCAATACAGTCGCTGGTAGGCCAGGTGCAAGCAGGAAATCTGGATGCTTCTGATTTTGTAGCGACAGTGGCAGCTGGGAGAGCAGGGGCACTGCTGCGGGCACAGTGTGAATAATAGCTGACAGCTGTTCGCGAATGTGTGCGCAAGCAATCTCTAGCCAGCAGTTAGGAGTCTCTGATATCAGCAGTGGGCTTGTGGTCGCGGCGATTTGGGCGTAATGGGGCACTGCCTGCTGTGCTGGCATAGAACAAGTTGACCAACAGTTGACCAGCACAGCAGTATGCTTGCGTATCACTGCTTATTCCAAAAAGAAATTATATACGTTTCTGGTTGTTTCGCAGACTGACTGCCTGATAAGCTCTTGGCGCCTCCAGAGGCGCGTGATCTTCTCGCTTTGACGCTTATCCTGAGCCGACGCCGCTCACGCATGCGTGTTACGATGGTGCACATGCGTAACGCGCAGCAAGTTTGCAGTGTCTTGATTGGCGAACTCAAGCCCATCCATTCGTATTCTTCTACTACAACAGTCTGTGGTTTATACGACCTTTCCCAGCCTAGGTGCTCGCATCCACAGCAAACACTAGCGAATGTTTGACTGTTGCAACTTTGCGTCTCAACTGCTTCTGCCGACGCAGCTACTCTGCGGGTTTGACAGAGACACGTGGGAAACCCGACGCGGTGATCCAGGGTCGTATGTTCCCTTGCGTATATGAAACAACTGTATTAAACGAACAGAAAGCCTGTTGACAGCTTATCGGCCTTGCATCGGACGCGTGGACGATTTGATTACTAAATCAGCAATACCTCCTACAGTTGCTGTATTTCACTCACTTCCTGAAAGCACACATAACTCTTTAGAAGTCTCCTACGACTGCGAGCCGTACGCGTAGCACTAAGTCAATCTCAACAAGGATACTAGCTGCCGAGGCGTCGTCCAGCTACTACACACAGCTTTGCAGCAGCAACAGACGATCTGGAGCCGCAGTTGCCTGATAGTGTCTTCGAGAACTCATCAATGGCTCACCTACCATTGATGAGTCCTGAAGCAGCAGCAGAAGAAGGATTTGTGCCTTCAAACAGTGATATCGGCCCTTGTGTGGTGGAGGGGGACAGTCCAGGCGCTGCTGGCTGCAAAGATGTAGAAGAGACCAAATCGCCATGCGCATTCTACATGCGCACGGGGACGTGTGCCTACGTGAGTGCATCAGCACAATAGTTGATGTGCGTCACAACGAGCGGGAGCTATGAACTCATCAGCAGCGACCTACAGCCCTTGCTCAACGTGTGTGCATTGATTGATTTCTACAGTTGATCTTCCAACAGCAAACTGCCACCAGCTGTGAGAGCAGATGCTTTCAAGCTACCCTACTATGAATTGGCATCGTGTGAGCAGCACAAGCCCTCTTTTTTTGTTTAATTGATGTGTGACACTCGTTCTGCATGCCTGTAGGGTGACCGATGCAAGTTCAGCCACCCGCAGGACCGCCCTCATGTTCACATGAACACCAGGTGAGTGCTGGATAGCACGGGCTGATTTAGCAACCCAACGACATGTAGGATAGGTACAGGTGCTGTTGCAGCCCGCAGCATGGCCACCCGGGTGTGGCTGAGGCGAAGGGAAAATACATCCCTGCAGTTGTACTGCCTCTTTCTCATGTGTTGGATCCTGCCTGAGGTGCAACCCACCAAAACCGTTCAGCCAGATTTCTTTCGGTGATGGTAGCAGTTGCACTGCACCAAGTCTTTGACAGTTTGTAAGGATGTGCATGATAACACCCTGAGTACCAACAAGCTGCAGCCACAGCTGCTTGTTGATTGACCTCTGCTCTTCCAAGCATCGCACTCTTGTGTATTCTTGGGGCAAAAGCTTCAAGCCCCAGCTGATGTGGAATAGGTTGCTACATGTATCTCATCATTGTTGTTGTTCCTGCAGAGGTCTACCTCTGCGGCCTGCTGAGCCCGAGTGCAGCTTCTACATGCGCAATGGCTGGTGCTCCTTCTCAGACACCTGCAAGTTTCATCACCCAGAACTGCCAGACAGACACCCAGCAGCAACAGCAGCCTGGGGTTCATCACCACCAGATGCAGCAGGTGGTAAAGGGCAGCAAGAGGAAGGCAGCCCTCCAGCAGGCAGTGCTCAGCCGCGCAGCCAAAAGCAGCAACCCGGCAGTGTACGCAGCAGCAGTAAGCAGCAGGGGCCAGCGTACATGGCTCACCCAGCATTCATGCAACCAATGACCCCTTTTGCTCCCCTACCCCCTCACAGTGTCATGGTGCCATATGGCTACTACCACCCAGCAATGTCACCTCATACCCGTATGTACCCAGCAGTTTCAGCACCAATGCCATATCCAGTCATGCACATGCGCCCTTACATGAGCTTGCCCATGGCAGGGCCCCACATGCAGCTCACTCAGCAGATGCAGCACCTCACACTGTCAAGCAACAACAGCAGCAGCAGAGGTACCACCAGCACTAGGCCAAGACCGCAGCAGGGTTACAGCAGCAGCAGCGGCCCCGGCAGCAGCGGCAGTGGCAGAGGAGGCAGGGCCAGCAATCACAAGGTGGGCGGTCATGGTGGCGGCATCAGTAGCAGCAGGAGGCCAGCAGCAGTGGGTGAAGGGGATGAAACTTCAGGTGCTGGGCAGGAAGAAACCCAGGTCCAGGAAACCTCGTAGAGAAAACTGTTGCTGCTGCTCCTGCTGTTGCTGAGTACATTGTCAACACCTTCCACTTCAGCACCAGTAAGAGATGATCCTCAGAGCCTACTGATTGTGTCCTGGCGTTGCTGGCTGTATGGTCAGCAGGGCAGAGTGCCCTGTGAATACCTGATCTATCGGGTCCTGTCATTGCAGTAGCACAGTTCACAGATACCGTGTTACCACAGATGCTGCACTGAACGCCACTGCGATCAGCTTATCAGTGTTCTGTTAGTGTTTCCAGGAGCTTCGTGGGAGGTTGTCAGCAAAAGGGGGGGGTGTAACGTGCTGTTTCTGTGGCCACTGCTCGTGGCTTTGGTAGGTTGTGACAGTGATGCTGCTGGTTGCCGTCACACATGCATGCGGCCACATCAGTGAAGGCTGTGTGTGCTCTGCTCTTCTGCTGGACTGGCCCAGTTCTCACTAGTTTGCATTGTGGGATGTTGAGTATGGAGGCAGGAACAGTTGCCTGTCTCTGTGCATGCTGCTTGTGGTAACAGAGCGACATTCCACTTCCTTTGTTCTGTTGTACTGGGTTGTGGGCCTTCTAATGGGTTGGGTGGCTAAAGCACTAGGGCACAAGGTGCTGAGTTCTGCTGCTGTGTGTTCTATGTTGTGAGTGCGAGGCCCATCACAATGTCGCTGTGATTCCGGGGGTGTTAGAGCAGCCCGCTGATTGGTCTGCTCTGTGAGGTGATTGAGCAGAGATGAACTCAACATGAAAGGCTGGTGCGTGTGGTTGCTCAGCTTCTGTTGGTGTGCTGTATTGACAGCAGCAGTGCTTGCATCATTTGCGAATGACTGCAACACTGTCTGATGTCCCTTTAGATCTTACACCCTCAACGTGCTGTTTGGCCTTGATTAACGTGCTGTTTGGCCTTGACGGTAACTTGAGTCAGGGGGCAGATAGCATGTTGCTGCCCCGCCTTACCTGGCCTTACAGCAAATGTCCTGTGCAAAGGCCCTGCCCATCAAGGTTAGAGTGTGCAAGTGCATTTTTCAGCTCTGTACCTGTTAGGTTGCGGTGCACAATGGTGTGGTGTTGCTGTGCACTTTTGTGAGAGGAAGATTTCATGTTCTGCTGCTGGCTGTGGTTGGCAAGTGTTGTGTCAGTACATGATGGCGGCCTGCTTCAAGGAGAAAGGAGCACCTGGCTGCATAATTGGTTTTGTGTACCTGCTCCTGGTGTTGTTCGGCAGTTGTATACTTTCTCTCACTGCACTTGGCTGGGCTACAGCAGCTAATACAGCATCATCAGTTGGCTGAAGTGTGGTGCAGACAGGCATGCTGCTGAGCCATATCATGTCTTGGACCATACAATGTAGTAGTAGTTGTGCAGCTGCTTTCAGATCCCAGGGCGTGCACATCAGGAGCTGACATGGTTTGTATGCATTGTGTGTGGTGTTGGATACATTACAGCCAGCATGTCAGGCACTACATGTCAGGTTGGTTGAAAGGCAGGCACTGAGCAGTCGCCGCCACACTGATCACACTTTGTTGGCATTCATATCCACAGGGTTGGGGGTGAAGTGTGCTGTTAGTGCTTGCACTGCTGTTGTGGGTGCTGCAGCAGTGTCAGGATGATCCACAGTCGGCAGCACACCTGTGAACAAAAGCGCACGCACTAACTGTTCTTGTGTTTTTGGAGGCTTCATGTCTCCCAGGTCTTGAGATGCTGTGATGCATGTGGCATGGTCACTGGCATTTGCACAGACAGCTGCAACCACAGCAACATGTGTTGGACGGAACTAAGTGTTCAGGTGGTGCAGGCCAGCCTTCTGGTCACATAACTGCTCGGTCAGGCAGAGGCTCTGCATCAAGCAGTGCTGAAAAGGCAAGAGCCTCCAACAAGGTCGCTGCAGCGACAACAGTCCTCCCGATTGCATGTCTGGGCAGGCTGCACTTGCACTGAAGTTTTTTTATGGAACTCAATCAGGCTCATTGTTCGCTTGAGTAGCAAGCGATAGTACATACGACAGCCGCACATTTGTGATCTGGTGTACAATGTTCCTAGCAGTGCATACCCTGCATGCTGGCATACGCTGCTGGGCTTGTGGTAGCGGGGTCTGAAGACAAAAAAAGCATATTGGAATGGTGCAGAGGAATAAAGTGAGGAGGGGCTGGGTGGGAGGCAGCTGATGGGTGCACGGTGCTTTGTTGTGAGGTGGGTGGTGGGTGGGAGGATGGGGAGGGTGTCTGAGGGTCCTGTTGTAGCAGAAGGCCACCTAGTCTACTGGCTCATTGGGACATCAGCTTGCCAGTGACACAGTTCGCTGCACGTGGCGTGTGCAGTCGCAGCACATCAGCCACAATGCTATCGATGTGGTGGCTGCTGTTCTACTGTCAGCCACAACAGACTGGGTAGTGAAAACAGTTGGTTGTGAACCTGCTGTGTTTTGGTGCAGGGTTCAGATCTTTGACATCATGTTGAGGCAAAGGCTCTAGCTGCTGTCCTGTTCGCCACACCAAAGCATTGCGTATTGCCAGTGTGACCGTCGCTGGTCGCAATAAGTTTTGTGTCCACTGCTTCTCACAGTGTCACAGCCAGCCTGCGGTGCACTTCCAATGTATCATTAAGCAAACCCAGCACATTGGCCACAGTTTTGGCCACTGATTTGATTGTTGTTCTTCTACTTAGCAAAGTCTTCACCATCTGCAAGTGTGCACTTGTGATGGAGTCCTGCCTGCTCTGTTATACCACACCCATTGGTTCTGAAGCACACCATCATGGCCTAGAAGACCGCGGTATTTGGAGGGAGTTGTGTAGTCAAGAGTGTCCAGTTCGTGTGCATAGTGCAGATGACTTCTATCCATTCAGTGCCTGACGACTCAGGATGCATGATTCATCTCAACTTCAGGATCAGTGGGTCTATCTGATGTAGATGTGTTTTGTGTCTCCCTCCACCTCACAGAGTAGGTCAACTACAGTTTCAGATCTTATTCAGACCTGTTTGTCTGGCAGAGTGTGCAGCACTCAATGACTGTGAGTTCCGGTGAGCACTTCATCTTGATGTTCAGGTCCAGAGACAAGCATTCGTGTTGATTCAAATGCTCATGTGTGTGTGATGATCTGGGCAAAACACCTGGCACCGGTTGTCACGGCATGTAAGCACCTTGCAGTATACTACTACAGTTGGCAGGTGGCATTGTGTTGCTGCGTTTGATAACCCTCTTGAAGGCAGCTTGGATTGGTTTTGCAGTGGTGCATGCTTGAATGTTACTGGCGGAGCACCTCTAGCTGAGTTCACAGTATATGTCATGTATTGCTTTTGACGGCCAAGCTGTCTGCACGCTGCACTGTGCAAATGCCAGTCCTATGCTGTTTGGGCAGCAGTTGTAGATGGACACTGCGCACTGGATGACAATATAACTAACACTGGTACAGCCCATCCTTTGCCGACGATGTCTGCAAGTAGACAAGTCTGCATGATTTTGTCTGCAGTGAGGCAGCAATATGTTTTGTAAGGCGGTGGCGTTGCAGTGCAGTGAAGGTTGTGCTGTGCCATGCAGCAATAATGTCAACTCGACAGCCTTCAAGGCACAACAGGGTGCTGATGGTGGACAGCAGCAGCTCACAGCAGCTGCCATGTTGATTGGGCATCAGTTATTGGGATACAGGTACTCCCACTTGTTTTGCTTCTATTGTCTTCCGGGCTACAGCGTTCTTGATCCATTTGTCCTTGGTGGGAATTGCTGACATTGTTGCGTATCCTTGTTATGTGCCTGTCAGCTGCACTGCTGGGAGGTGGTTGCAGTCCTGCAAGGTCAACATGTTGAGCATGCTACCGTTGACAGGTAGGGTGCACTGCTACTATCAGTACTAGGGCGGCAGGATCTTGGTGTGCTCATCTGCTTGTGTTGCTGTGGCATTTTGGCATGTTTCAGCATCTCAAGTGGAGGTTGCCTGTGGCCTAGGTCACAACTGCTGTGTGCTTGCCGCCCTTCGCTATATATCTGTGCCAGTCACAGCTGAACAGTATGTCTGGGTGCGCATGCCTCAGCTGCTGCCCTCCCTCATCTGTTTGTATCATGCATATATCACCATCATCATGTGGCCTTGTGCCTTGGCAGGGATTGATATGTGCAACAGTTTTCTTACCCCAGTGCATGCTGATGTATCAGTGGGCAGCCTGCCAATTGGCTGGCAGTATCAGGCATGCTCCAAAGAGATCTCCCTCATAAAAGCACCAGTGGTTGGCTGTATGCCTCTCTTGTACCTTGCCAGGCAGGGCTGCACTGTGCTGATGTAGTCATACTTTTCCTGCTGTTGATGAGAGGCACAGCCCGCTAAATGCGCTTGCAGCTGCTGCTTTTTGATGGGGCTGCGCGTGCAACAATTTTTTTTGGCAGCAGGTCGATCACACTGGTATACAAGTTAGTCATGACACCTGATATCATAACATGGCCTGCTGGCCCGGCAGCAGGGCCTACTGTCCAGGTAATGCATTCTGGTCTCGCTGCAGCCATGTGGCTTGCATTTGCTAGGTATCTGACACCTTAGTTCACCTGCAGGTGTAGAGGCTGTGCTTGGAACCTCCAGTTTTTGGAACTGTTGTCATGCTCTTGAGCTTACATGGACAGTTCCAGTCTAGGATAGCACTGACGGCATTTGCTGCACTCACTTTGGTTGGAATTGTGCCATGTTGAAATCAAAAGAGCATTAGTGGCAGACATAATCAGCCGTCATGCTGAGCTACATGCAGAGCTGCTGGGTCTTGTGCACCTGTGCACGTGCTAGCAAGTTCGTGCTTGCACAATTGTCAATTACCACCTAGTTGCGTTGGTGCTGGCATGTTCATTGGTATGTTGTATTCCTGCAAACAAGCCTTGTGCACACCATGTAGCTGAGTGCGTGTGCTGTGAAGCGATATGGTAACGCTGCACGGCCCCATTTCATCCACATTCATCAGTGAGTGTGACAATTTGAGTGTGGGCTCTGCTGTGACAATGTCAGTGAAACACCCTGGCAGTAACCACGATCATAAGCTGGTAAAATGTTGATCAGATTGCTGTGATTGCAGTAAAGGCTCACTGAACAGGCTTTAGCACAGGCAGCTGCCGGCGGAAAATGTTGCAGTTCGGTAAGCTAGCTCATTGCTGCTCACTGCTGGTACCTTGAGGGTCTCACTGAGTGGCAACGCCAGAGCACGGCAACAGCTCCAGCAGATACCAGGCCCGGCCGGTAAGGTACTCCTACTCACCAGCCATGCCATGGTGCATCACAACCAGTAGTCATACATGTCACTTAGAGAGAATTGAGTGAGCTGGCTGTGTTGGCCACTACTGACAAAAGAACAAAAGATATTCCAAGGGAGATGATACTTATTGTAAGGCATCATCAGCGTATCTGTTGATTATGTGACCATTGACTGGTGATCAGGACACGCAGCTGCAGAGTTGCTAACCCCTGAAGAGAAGGTCGCTGTGCAAGAAGTGGATAGTGCGGCAGCCATCTATTAGTTGGTCCGCAAAGAACCAGCGAGTGTCCGGCATGTGCTGTATATGTACATGCAGTGAGCATAATCATGTTCCCAGACCATATTGAGATGGCACTGTTTTTGTCCTTTACTACATTTGGTGGACTACACCAGACTGACGCCAAGTCAGAGCAAGGTGATCGCCACGCGATGCGAAGCGCTGCGGTCATCGCATGGACTGCTGCACAAAGCAAGTCCCATTCTGGATCACTTGGGCAGGGGGAGAGTATTTGGCGGCATAGAGCCAAGGTGAATTCAGAGTTAGTGCTTGCGCAAATTTTCACTTACACATCCTCAACATAGGCTGCATTTGCAGCTTACACGAAGGAGATAAGGAGGCAGTTAGAAGGCCAGGTTTCTCATAGCAGGTCAAGTTGCACCGCGCTAGCAGGTCATCGTGCACATTTTCCTCTCAACAGCTCAGCGGAACGCATTTGAGTGCTGCGGGGAGGGTCACAACACAGGCGGCCGATTTCTGTTGTGTTCAGAAGTGCTCGCAGGCTCAAGATGCCTATCGTGGGCGTAAATAGAGATAGGTTGTTTGAGGCTCTGGGACGGAAGTACAGTAAGCTCAATTGACCTGCAATCGCTGTCATGCTCCTTGGCTAGGTTCGGCAGATGACAGTACGCGGGGGTGTGCTGTGCAGCTGATGAAGAGTTCGACCAGCTCTGCTTTGAGTATGGCATTGAGTTGGATGATGTGGTAAGTCCAACATAACATCAGCTGCCAACGTCTAAGCCCTTTGAACTGTAAGCAGCAGTACTGCATCAGCAGGAGGCTTCCTTGGGACAGCGGTAGGGGATGAGGCTGCCCGCCTCAAGGTGCCATACAGTATGAAATAGCTGAAGTTTGGGGCGCATGCAACCCTCTCAGCCCCTGAATAGCCACACCTGTTGTTATACTTTGTTTCAGTCCACAACTCACCTTGACTGTAGTGCATCAGGGAGCACTATCAGCAATGGTAACAAAGTGCCAACGCCAGTGGCAGCTTCCCTAGGTCAAAGTATCGTCAACGCAGCCGTGGTACTGCTGACAAAGCATCACAGCCAATTGCTACTCTGCTGCAGCCTCAGTCAAGGCTTGTGCACTTGTGGCCACCTGCAGACATCTGAAAGGGAGATGATTCGCAAGGAGCTCAGCAAGGACGATCACAGTCAGGTGGCAGATGCCAGCGAAGATGTCATCTACAAGATTGACATTCCAGCTAATCGGTATGACATGTTGTGCCTTGAGGGCATTGCCCGTGCACTCAACATTTTCAAGGGCCGCATTGAGGCTCCCCAGTATAAGCTGGCAGATATGAAGGGTGAGGATGTATGTGTGCAAGAAGTCTAGAAAGCTGTGTTGTGCAGTGGAGCACATGCTCAGCCCCCTGCAGCAGGGCTGGAACATGAGACAGAAGGGCATTAGGGTGTTACCCCCGACTCAGAGGTGCCGCAGCAACAGAGTGGGCAGCAGCAGGCACATCAGCATGTCGGCTATTCCTTGCACAATGCAGTTTGCAAACCTCTTGCGGCCATAGCTGCTCTTCAAGTATTGAGGACCCTGGCTCTTTCCTTGGAAACACAGTCATCACCAGCTATTTCTCCGTTGTCTCCTCCTCTGCAAGTTCTGCTGCCAACTGTTTATGCACATCATTGCCAATGGCCTTTCATCTTCTGACCTTCCTGCTGTTGGTGCCACTGTTGGTGCGCACTGTCCTGCAGGCAAGGCACTTCAGCAGCTGGTGGTCAAGCCTGAGACAGCGTTGATCAGACCATATGTTGTAGCAGCAGTGCTGCGTGGCATCACATTTGATTCAGCCCGATACAACAGCTTCATTGACCTGCAGGTGCGCACCACAGCAATTTGTGGCCCGGCAGCAGAACTGGTAGCAGGGGTTTTGCATCATGTGTTGCTTCAGCCAGGCTGTGACAGGTTGTTGGTTTCAAGGCCTGCCAGTTACCCAGAGGCTGCAGTGTATGCAGTTCTTGCAGCACAGGCAATATAACAAAGCCAAATGGCCAGCTGGTCATGCCAGCTATGCAGCAAGTGCAGCAGTCAAGATGTACAGTTGGGCAGCAATTGCTTCTCAATATCAAATGTGGCTGTTGCCGCTCACATGATGCAGCTCGTGCACTGGCAGTGCAACAATATGCTTTTCATTGCAGCCTGAAGGACAGCCTTGACCTGATCCACCTTCTCTTCACCCTTTCACCCCATATCTTGTGTGGGGCTGTCATCGTAATCTTCCTCTTCAAGGGAAACGGTCTCGTGTTTCTTCTCTGTGACAGGACAAGCTGCACCAGAACCTGTGTCGGCAGCGGTCCCTGGTGGCCATTGGCACACATGACCTGGCCAAGTGCCATGGGCCATTCACCTATGAGGCGCTGCCACCTGCTGACATCAACTTCGTGCCACTCAAGCAGACACAGAAATACAGAGCTGACGAGCTCATGGACGTGAGCACCATGTAGTGACCTGCCAGTAGCAACAGCAGACTGGTATCAATGTGGGGTGTCAGCTTGCTCAACACAGTAGGCTTGCATAACAATCCCTTTGCTGCTTGCTTGGGGTTGTGGTTGCTGATCAGGGTTGCTGATCAGGGGCACAACAGCGTTGACAGCTTACCAGTTCTTGTCAGGGGCTGTCATGCAGCGCCCGGAGGCCGCTGCGCTGGATCTTCTCAGGACCTTTGTGATCCTGCTAATCATGGTATCCTGTATCATTGTCACCTGGTGGTCGCCTTCAGCTGCTATTTGGGTGAACGTTATCAACTGCACCTCGAATTGACCTTGTGCATCATGTGGGTGCTGCCTATTGTTCAGTACTACCTGGCCAATGATCAGAAGCTGAAGAAGTTTGTGCCGCTGATCAAGAACAGCCTGGTGTACCCGACCATCTACGATGCTGACAGGACACTGCTTTCATTGCCACCTATTATCAATGGAGCAGCAACTGCTGTGAGTGACAGCAGCAACCCACACACATAGCTGAAAAGGATTACTGACAGCCTATTACATAAGACATGAGTTGTCTCGGACTGCTGGCTTGGCCCTTGGCAGAGCAGTTGAGTACCTCAGCAATGGCCATGCACCGAGGCCTGGTGCCCATGTGACTTGCTGCTCACCACATCAGCCCTGCTGCTACTCCTGGTCCAGTTCAGGTGCACTGTATGGCACAACTGGTCATGAATGCGCCGGAACAGTTTGCTGACAAGCAATGCTAGCTGAACAATCTGCTTGGGGTCCTGCAGCGTTGTCAGAAACGCTGTTGGTTGGTGTGCAGATATCCCTGGACACGCGGGATGTTTTTATTGAGTGTACTGCCACAGACCTGACGAAGGCGAAGATTGTCCTCAGCACCATGGTGGCCATGTTCAGCGAGTATTGCCAGACGCCTTTCGAGGTGGAGCCAGTGGAGGTGACAGACAGCTTTGGGGAGACTCATGGTGAGGGGCCTGCAGTGCTGCCAGCGAAATGCGCTCTCATAGTCATTGTGCCTCCTGGTCAACAGTTGCACAATGCAACCATAGGCCCCCCCCCCTTATACATACATACATACATACATACATACATGGCCTGCTGGCTTGTGCACACAGCTGTCACTCTTTGTATTAAGCTGGAACGGGGTTGGTCATAATCAAGCAGCAGTGTTGACCACCTGTCCACAACCAACACAACAGGCTGCTTTAGCAGCTTAATTGAATTATTGTCACCAGCCAGTCTCTCACAGCCCTCTGCTGTCCACTGCATTGCCTGCGTGCAGTGTACCCTGATCTGACTCCACGCGAGATTGAGGTCAGCCTGGACTACATCAACAGCAGCCTGGGGCTCAACCTGCCAGCAGACCAGGTCTGCAGCCTGCTACGCAGTATGCAGCTAGATGTGACTCCAGCGGCAGCAGATGGCAACACACAGCTGCTTGTGCGGGTGCCAGTCACCCGCAGCGACATTCTGCATGCTTGTGATGTCATGGAGGATGTGGCAATTGCATACGGGTACAATAACTTGCCACAACAGGTGAGGCGGGCAACATTGCAGGTGAACCCAAGATAGCAGGGTCTTGTTGAGGCAATCTTGTGTTTCTTTGTGCCGCAGTGACAGCATCTACCTGTGTTGCATGATTATCATTGATTACTGGTAGGTCAATGGCCAGCCTATGACCCTTCTGATGCTGCATCAGCACCCCACACTGAACACGGCCATTAGCCTCTTGTGGTAGTAATGCAAGCACTAAGGGTGGTGGCGAACTTCCTGCCTTTGAGTTGCACGGGAAGTGTGTTGGCTTGTCAATACGCTGCGTAACACCCGGCCTGCTGCATGTGGGCTATGGTGTGGCTGCAGGTTCCTTCCACAGTGACCCAGGGCCGTGAGTTGCCATTGAACCAGCTCACAGAACTGTTGAGACAGGAGGTAGCAATGGCGGGATACACAGAGATTCTCACCTGGTAAGGCCAATCAACAGCTCTGTATGCCATCAGCTGACGTCAAGCGAGACATGCTTGTCTGATGGATGAGGGACAGGCTGATAGGGGGCCTCCTGAAGCTCAGTATTGGCCAGGATTCTTAGCCAAATTGATAGACACTTCAAACAGCTGATGCAGCTGTGCTGTTGTTTTGCAGGGCACTCTGCTCCCGCTCAGAAAACTTCGACTGCATGCGTAATGCAGAGTCTGGTCGGCCAGGCTCAGGGGCAGTCGCTGTTGGCAACCCCCAAACCGCAGAATTTGAGGTATGCCGCACAACCCTGTTGCCAAGCGCCCTTAAAACTCTGGCAGCCAACAAGCGAGAGCCGCTGCCCATCCGCCTGTTTGAACTCAGTGATGTGGTTTTGTTAGACAGCAGCAGAGATGTGGGTGCCCGCAATGAACGGCGGCTGGTTGCTGTGCACTGTGGCAAGGCAAGTGAGTTTGAAGTTATTCATGGGCTGCTCAACCGAGTCATGGAGGTGCTTAATGTACCACAACAAGGTGAGTACACCGTCAAGCCACAACTCTGCTCTGGTTCTGTGGCTGATTGGGTGTGACTGAGGCAGTCAGCACTCCTCTCTGACATTTGCATGCAGGCGCAGGACCTGAGTGCACAGTCCATGGCAGGCGCAACCATCTGTGATATGCTGCATAATGTGTCTGGGTTGACACTGGGGGTCTGCAATATGGCAGGGTGAATGAGTCCCCTGTATGTGCTGACTCTCCCCTCCCTGCCGTCACTCTTATCTCATTCCAGGTACCAATGCTGGTGTAGAGACAAAGCTGGGTGGTGGCTATAGCTGGTCCCCAAGCAACCACCCCAGCTTCTTCCAAGGCAGGCAGGCAACCATCACAGCAAGAGGGCAGCAGGTGCGAGAGCCACGCCTGGGTTGAACAGCAGGCAGTCTTTCACCATGGGCCGCATCTTATGACGCAAGAAATTGTCACTTCTTGCAGACAGTTCTGCACCGCAATCATCGCTGCTACTGCTGGCCTTGCATTGCATCTTTGTCTCCTATTTATTGCATCTTTGATAAGTACTGTTGTGCTGTCACTGCAGGTTGGCATTTTTGGCATTGTGCACCCTGAGGTGCTGGCAGCATTTGATGTAGAACACCCTGTATCAGCATTGGAGCTTAACATAGAGCCCTTCTGTTTCGATACAAGTCTCAAGTCTCTAATGCACGAGATGCATGGCTGGAACCTTCTACATTAAGGATGAAGGTGGCAGCAGTCTCCTAGCTGGTTGGCTTGGTGCAGTGTACGTTGCTGCTGTTGTGTGCAGCACCGAGAGCAGTGTGAGCAGTCCACAGTCTCAGGCAGCATGATGATGACGGACGTGGCAACTTCAAGGAGAGGTGTTGTGACTGTTCAATTGCAATAGGCCAATGGTTCTCCAGTCGATTTTTCACAAATTTTCTGCACACCCCTCTTCGCCCTTACCAAACACTCTTTGTCCATGACCATGTTTCTGCACGTACATCGGTCAACCCTACCCGCTGTTTGGTGGTTGCAGTCCCGCCATCTTCTCCATCTGCACTGCAGCAAGTCGTCTGGTGTGGGAATGGCGGATCGCACTGAGTGGGGCCTTTGCACCGGGAGTTCAAAGTACACTTGATAGTGCACTGCACCATGATTTGCACGCGACAATCAACATGCGCTTTGGTCATGCTCTCCAGTGAAGCCAACATCGCCAACACGCTACGCCCGGGATCAGCATGTACAGCGAGGAGCAGCAGGGCCCCACGACATGCGAAGATACAAACAACAAATGGTACATCGGCATCTTCTAGGCGCTCGTCTCCTCTTGTGATTGTGACAATATTCGACCTGGTTCGAACTAGTAACAACGCGCGCGACAATCATACGAGAGACATAGCGTGCATAGACACACCCATAAAATGCATACACGGCGGTGATAAACATCAGCGTGGTGATTATTGACATCAGTTTTGATTTGGACTATCACTGGTGCATCCACTTTTTGCAGAGACACGGAGCTCGCAATCATGTCGCAGCAGTCACTGTTGGCTCCTAGCCCGTTATCTCAGTTTGAGTTGGAGCGCTTGCAGCGCATTGAGGACAACAGGCGCAGGATGGGTGCGTTGGCAGTTTACATCTACTCAAGCAGAGCGCGAGCCTCGCTGCTTGTCCAGCCGTCAACTCATTATCCATTGTTCAATGCTTCAGAGGAGATGGGCGTGCTGGATTGCCAGCGGGACTTGCTCAAATCATTTAGAGCAGACCAGCCCGCTAGGGTCCCCATCCAAAGAAAGCCAAAGGCCCCAAAGGTGACTGCAAGCTCCTTTGCTGATTGCAACAGTGAAACCGCCGAGGATTTTATAAACGACAGTGTGACGCATTGGTATTGCAGGATAGGCAGAGACGCCATCAGCCTATGCGTCAAAGCAAGCGCCTGGCAGGCATTGAGGCCGACTGCATGGAGGTCAAAGACGACAATGACCGTGTCACATACTCAGACTACGATGGAGGCCTTGAAGATATCTTAGCAGGTAAAGCGTGATTCCGCCAGGGCCGTCACCAGCGAATATGACCGTTGGATTTGGCGGTTTGACTACACACTGTGATTAGTTGTGGTACCGTAATGTACCTTGGAACGGATGTGCATAACTCTGTCTGACTCCATTGGTCGCTCGTAAACGGTGTTTACCTGAATGCAGATGACAATAACATTGAGAGCTTGCCGGCTGAAAAGCAGGAGCAGTTCCAGGAGATGCGTTGCAGCAGTGCTGCAGGTAGAGGATCAGTGTATGATAGTGTAGCAGGTGAGAGCGATGGCAGCAGCAATGCTCAGGAAGGTCTACCCTGCCGGGCTTTTTGAATGCTGTGAGTGCAACTCTGCTGGACATGCAGGCGGAACAGACAGCTGCAGACTCAACAGTACCTGCATGGTCATGCTGGGGATACAGTACATCTTGTAAATGCAAACTGCAGGGCAGCGGTATATGAATGAATTGATTATCCCACCATGGCGTCTTTAGATAGACACCTGCGTATGTTGAGGGAGGTTGGCGTGTGTGGCAATGGCGGTGCCATCGTCTCCCTCGAGGCAGCAAGTAAGCTTGACATATACCTCACAGTGTGCCTGCACCTGACTTGCTTGTGACAGGCATCACCTGCCACTTCTGCCGTCAGAAGAAGCTGTGTGGAGAAGAGGGCTGCCCACGCTGCAGTCGCCGCAGCACCACCGCTGAGTGCATTGGCAAGTCTGACTGTTCACGCTGCCACAGTGCAACGGGACGCTTCTGCAAGGCTTGCCTCCTCATCCGCTACGGCCAAACCCTGGAGGTAGGCACATGCTATTGCACCTATGTCCCTTGATCATTTATCAAGGCAACTTACTGACTAACTGTGCTGCTGCTGATCTCCATACTTGGATTCAATGCTCAGCTTTGCTAGACCTTGACAAGCCCCGCTTTGTGTATGAGAGACATAATACTCACCCTGCTGTGCATGGCTACTACAGGATGTTCGCGCTGAGATGGCTGCTGGCACCTGGCTCTGCCCCCACTGCTATGAAGAGGAACACCCTGATGAGGGCTGGATGTGCAACAGCAGCATCTGCATGAAGCGCAGAGGGTTCAAGCCAACCGGCATTGCCATCTATGATGCACAACAAAGGGGCTTCCCCTCAGTTGCCCACTGGCTGCAATCACAGATGCGCAAGCGCACCACCGCGCCTGCTGAGCCTGCTGCAACTGAGGGCTCTGCAGCAGCTGGCAGCAGCAAACCCATAAAGAAGGGCAGTGGCAAAGTCTCTGCTGGTGCCCAGGCTGAAGAGTCTTGCGGCAGTGACAGTGTTGATAGAATGACAAGCGTGGAAGCTCCCAACACACCTCTCAAGGATGATACCTCAGAAGCGGCATCATCAGGATCTGCAGGTGCTGCCGGTGGCAAGGGTGGGCGTGTGACCCGTGCTGCTACCAAGAGTGCTGCTGCTGGGTGTGCTGCCAAGCGTGCTTGTGTTGGTGACAGTTTTGGTGCCAGGCGCAGTTTAAGGTTGGGGAGAAGTTAACCACAGTTGGCTTATCAGACATCAGCTCTGCTGCAAGGTGAAAGGTACCACCTGGGCTAGGGGTCCAGTTGACATGTCTCCTACACTGGTTGCCAGCAAGACTGGCTTGACTGTACTTGACAATTGGCCTGTGACAACTTGTGTGACAAATTCAGCAGCAGCTCTTTGGGACTGTGGTAAACGTAAGGCTAAAACTTCGGGGCAGCTCTGTTTTCATCCATGTAGATGTAGCACTCTGTGCAACTTGGTTTGCTGGTGGTGTCTGGGCGGTCAGCATAGCAGTGCCTTGCCTTGGTGCTTGCCTCCTTGGATAGAGTTCAAGGTTACAAATATTGCTGTACTGCTTTGGCCAAGTGCCATCCACACAGCTCCCCGGCCTATGTGCCTTGTCCAATCAATATGCAGGCCCTGTGAGGCCCTGATGCAGCTGCTTTTCACAAAGTTGTGATCATGTTTGGACATCATAACTATTATTGTTCTAAACGTTTGGGCATTGACCGTCAGCTCTGGGTGTTGCTGACACAGCCTAAAAAATTGACAGCTTCTCACGTGACTTTTGGACCTGACACTGCCAGTATACAATAATCTTACCCTTCACAGCAGTGCTGCTTTCTTGTTCAACCGTTGCCTGAGGCTGCTTGACAAGCAGCCTTGACATCTCTGCAGCATTTTGTATTGGTAGCTTTTGGCAGCAGTATATTCTTGCCTGGTTTTTTCCTTTATTTTATTGACCTCATGCCATCAGGTGGATTGCCACTGGTGGTCTTTCCATTGCCATGGTGTCTGCGAGTCAGCAAGTAAGCAAGCACCAAGCACGCACGTTGGCAGAAATAGACCCCGTACAGGTACTGTTGGACAAGCCAGCATGCTAGTGTGTTGACAGTATGCGCATGTTGGCAAACTCCCACCACAGCTGCAGGAATGATGGCCCCGGGCACAGTGTCCAACATGCCATGCCCATATTGAATATTTCTTTACTGTTCAATCAACAGATGGCTCACTTAGCAATCGGATTGCCTCCAAGGCAATCACTGGAGATATCAAGGTTTCACTGAGCCTATTGATGAGGGCAACAGTCTGACATTGGATTTTGGCACGACTCCTCCAGTCATTGACATAAACCAAGCAACTTGGAAGGGCCCGCTGCGCCGGGTAGTGGTACCTTCTGTAGAATATCTGCTTCAAGCGACAAAATGTAGCTGCAATCTGCAGTCAGACATAAGTTGAGTTACAACCACTGGTATTGTGATTGGCAATTACAATACCAATACCATGGGGGGACCCCAACCCCACCATGTGAGGCCCTTGATCCTCAGGATGCAGGCACAACTGCTCAACTGAGCATCCAGTCATCAGCAGTGCTGAACACCACAAAGTGACTCCAGGTTGGCCCAGTGAGAGCAGTTCTTGTACAACATTTCACTATACTATATCACCTTGCTCTGTCAGGCTCAGATGTCTCGCTGCGCCAGTCTATCGATGGTAGGCTGCGCAATCATATCAATTGTTGGCTAGCTCAATATATATTGATGACAGTTAGACCTCAGTGAGAGCTGCAGGTAGCAGGGTTTTGGTTGGTTACTGACGAGTCATGGGGGGGTCCTGCCAGTGCCTTAGGCTGTGAGAGTCTTGGACGTGGCCAGGA
This sequence comes from Coelastrella sp. MACC-549, assembly GCA_018290735.1. Classification (NCBI taxonomy): domain Eukaryota; kingdom Viridiplantae; phylum Chlorophyta; class Chlorophyceae; order Sphaeropleales; family Scenedesmaceae; genus Coelastrella; species Coelastrella sp. MACC-549. Next base: position 17,401 of record JABEVS010000063.1, on the reverse strand, counting down.
CTTCTAACCTCACATGCTTGTAAATGCCAGGATATGTGTGAACTGAAGTAGTGTCGGAACTGGGGCCGGATCTACTAGCTGAGCTACAGGCTCTCGACTGAAGCGTTGACTGCGGAAGTCACTTCTAGTAGACGAGTGGTATGCCAATCACTCTCAACCATGCATCTACATTAGAAGTCCTTGGGGTCATTCAGTGTTTAGGCCTCAGTTCCTATAATCTGTTGTAGTACCATCTTTATTCAGTAGCTGAGCTGCTGTATTGACATATTGTGTCAACGACGCCCAGGTTTGTGACGCCTGTGTGTCACTTCAGCTTTCAAAGCTACAGTGTGGTGTAGTGTTGCCAGTGTCCGAGACTCTGGGTCACCGATGCGTAGTTTGTGACAGCTCCAGAGGGGAAACTCAAGATCTGGTTTGTTTCTGCATCTCCTGCCAATGTCTGAGACTTTCAGACATTGGCAGATGCTGAGCAGGTGCCTAGCTGCAAGGTGTAATCATCGCACCACAATCACCAGGTTGATGAGTCTACTAAGCTGCACTACGGGATGCGACAAACAAAAACATACAGCATGGCATCAACATCGGCACCTGCTGGTTGGCGCTGTCTGCATCAACATCGGCACCTGATAGTTGGCGCTGTCCAATCTGGAATGGCATAAATATACACTACACACAAGTATGCCCTCGGGGCTGGTTTGCAACATCAGAATCTCTGCTCATGAAGCCCATCGGCGGCCATTGCTGCCAGCCAATACTGTTCTGGTGGAATGCCCTGGCAGGATTGCAGAGGCTCTATATACAGCTATCGCAGCAAAGTGTGGAGGAAGAGTGCGAGCAAGTTGCAGATGAGCAGGCCAGCAGCAGTGCTTACAAAGTAGATGGTATGGTTCTGTGGGCCAGACTGTTTGGGTTCATGAAGCGACTGGGGCCCTTTGTGAGGATGCCTGCCTGCAGTAACTCAACTGTTTGGTTGAAACTCTATCATTAAGATATCGATCATGGATGATGCGCATGGTGGGTGAATCAATCAATGAGTCCAGGGCCAGATGCATCACGTGAGATGGCAAATGGCACCACCAGAGTCCAAACCTGGAAAACTGTACTGCCTTATGGCAGCGAGTAAATCTGCGAACTGTTGATATCGAGTCTCCAACACTTGCTGTGGTAATGCTGACCAGATGCTCAAGCTTTCAACAATATGTAGGCGGATCAACTACATTGAGGTGTTTTCAGGTAGTTACCACGGGTGATGCATCTCAAAACCTAAGCAACTTCCCCTGTCACACATTTTGCATTCTTCTCTCAAAGTGCCTGTACGTGTGGCAGGCCATGTCAGCTGTTCTTTTGAACAGCATGCTGCGCATTAAACCCTGCTGATCTGTGCAATTCTTCTTCTCGGCTGTTAGGCGGTGTTGCGGCTCTCAGATCGTTGGTACCAATCGGCTTTTCAGTAGGCGGTCGTGTATGATATGCAGCTAAACATGTCAACTACGCAGCAGCAGTAGGGGCTCAGGTCGTCATGTTGTTGGGGTCGGCGCGCTCCTGGGATGCTTTGGCAGCTACTTTGGGGACATTAGCGCGCGTATTGTGTCCATCGGTACAGCATGTGGCTGCAAGTACAGTTAGAAGCACCGCAGCCTCCTGCAGCCCGCAGCGAACCGCACAAAGGCGTTTGCCTGATGCAGGGCCAGGTCTCGCAGACTTCATAGCACATTCTGCATCGAAATGCTCGTCTCCGAGCCCAAGCTCTGGCAGTGCAGCAGCAGCAGTGTCACACCATGGGCCTGCAGCAGAGGCAGGCAGCAAGTCGGTCTACTTAGAGACCTATGTAAGTCCACCACGTAGACGTATGAGGACGTTGTGTGTGAGCTGACTATCTGTTGCTCGTATCTGTTCACTGCCAGTCTGCCAGCATCATCACCCTGCTGCCTGATGATGCTCACAGCCATGGCTGCTGCCTTCACACAGCTTTGTTGAGCTTGGAATGTCTGCGCAGCCGTTCACAGGTTTGCCGATTTGCAGTTGATCTTCCTGCATGGCAATATGCGTCAGCTGCAATCGCCGCTGGCGTACCAGGGCTCTGCTGTCTCCCTTCTGCTGCAGGGTTGTCAGATGAATGTAAGTGACTCTGAGATCATCAGCAGTGTCCTGACAGCGCAACAGTATACACGAGCAGCAGCTCCTCAGGATGCAGCAGTGGTGTTGCTCAACACCTGTGCAATCAGGTAAGACGCACAAACATGCTGCATATCAGCAAGTGTGTCTGTCAGCATATCGCAGTGGGCACATCGCTTGGTGGTGCTCCAGGCATGTTGCATGAAGTGCATTATTTGGTGGTGGAATGGTTCTGGACCAGGTTATTCGTCCATAACAACCCAGGTGCCAGGGTCATCCAGATGCCCGGGACCACATCGGCGCTTGGCAGGCATCAGCCTGATGGGGGCTCTTGTGCAACAGACATTCTGCTGACCAGCTCAGACCTGTGATGCTGCTTATTTACCTTCAGGGAGAATGCTGAGGCACGGATTTGGGGCAGGCTGGGTGAGCTGCAGGCCATCAAGAGACAGAGAAGGAAGCAGCAGCAGTGAGTAATCACAAACCAGCTCACAGCACCATCATTGTAACCTGAACGTTGATAACCCTAGGCCATAGCTGTATGAAACCCACTCACAGGCGTCTGCTGGTATGCTGGCAGCTGCAGCAGTGTGATGGCTTTGAGCAGAACATCTAGTCAGCACACAGCAGTGGCCATGCCAGCAGCAGGTACTGGCCACCATCACTGCTGATGTTGAGTAATGGTGAGTCCTGGACTGCAGGTCTCCACTGGTCATCGGTGTTCTTGGGTGCATGGCGGAGCGGCTGAAGTCACAGCTGCTTGATGAGCAGCGTCTGGCTGATCTAGTGGTGGGGCCTGATGCCTACAGGGACCTGCCGAGAATCATTGAAGCTGTGCAGGTGTGGCAGCAGCACACCTAGCTGCAGGTGCTTGGCCTGGGTCAATCATACAGCCCCGCTTCATCTTCACATGCCAGTACCAGACCGCTGCACGTGCACCATGTTGGCAGCCCACAGTCGATGCTTTTTGAACGGTATGGCACCAGTGCCTTGTGCACCAGTGGCTATGTAGCATACATACAGTGCAACATCAGACGCTTCACTAGTTCAAGCGCTGATCTGCTGCCTCTGCTGTACTTCTATCAGGCTGGTGAGACACGTGGCTCTGCAGCTATGAACGTTCAGCTGTCCCTGGAGGAGACGTACGCTGACATCATGCCTGTGCGGCAGGATAACAGCAGCAACTCAGCCTTCGTGTCCATCATGCGTGGCTGCAACAACATGTGCGCATTCTGCATTGGTGGGTGTTGTTCAGTGACCGCGCAGTAGGTCCAGGCCTGCAGTCTCATGGCTGGCTGTGCTTTTGTGGATGCTGCAGTCACAACATCTTGCTTTCTAAACCACACCTATGCTGGCCTTGCCTCCCAAATTCATTCAGCAAACAGACGCATCATGCTCTGCCCAAAGCCATGCTGAACGCCATGTCCTGGTGCTGATCACCGGGAGTTGCTGCTGCTGTGCAGTGCCCTTCACCAGAGGAAGGGAGAGGAGTCGACCAATCGACTCTATTCTCAGAGAAGTGGACATGTTGTCACAGCAAGGCATCAAGGAGGTCACGCTGCTGGGGCAGAATGTCAACAGCTATGCCGACTTTTCAGAGTTGCAGCACCAGCAAGGCAAACAAAAGCAGGGAGTGTTGCACAGCGACGGTGATGGCAATGATGAACAATACTATGCTCCAGGTTTCAGGAGTGTGTATCAGCCAAAGCGACATGGTGCTGTTGGTTTTGCGGAGCTGCTGGACCGCGTTGCCAGGGTGAACCCTGAGATGCGAGTCAGGTTCACCAGCCCACACCCGAAAGACTTCACTGGTGATGTGTTGGGTGTGATTGCTTCCTTGCCCAATGTCTGCAATTACCTGCACATGCCTGCGCAGTCAGGCAGCAGCAGTGTGTTGCAGCGGATGAAACGGGGGTACAGCAGGGAGGCTTATGACAGCCTGGTGCAGCGGGCCAGGCAGGTGGTGCCAAACGTTGCTTTGTCCACCGACATAATCACAGGTGAGCAACTGCTGTGAGTTTGGTGCCTGCTCCAATTCCCGCTCTGGGTGTGCTGATGAGCATATTGAAGCGGTCAAGGAAGTTTGAGGAGGCCAACTTGTTGGCTGTGGCTTCTCCAGCACTGTCCCTGCAGCATGACGGTACGCCTCTGCTTTGCCATGCTGGACTGACCTCAGGGTTCTGTGGTGAGACCGAGGATGAGCATCTGGCTACAGTGGATCTGCTCAGCAGTATTCGCTTTGATAATGCGTTCCTGTTCAGCTACTCAGAGCGTGCCAAGACTTACGCATCACGTCATTACCTCGGTAAGTGCGCATGACGACAGTGGCCTGTACAGTACAAAATTTCAAGGCAATGGAGCAGTGAGTACGCTTGTGCAGGTGTGTGTCACCTAGATACATCTACCACTGTTGTCGCTTGTCAAAGGTGCTGCATTCGCCGCATCGGTGCCTCAGAGCTGGCTCATGTTTGTATCCCATGGGCTGGCAGAGGCTGCTGGTGCCAGAGCAACACCTGGCTAATTTCCTGCGGGCTGCATGTACCCACAGCTGGCCGGAATGATCCCCAGGTCACATTGAAATATCAAAACCAGGCCATTACGTGACAGTAGTGCCTGGAGTAGCCTGCAGCATTGAGGACTACCCCTGCCAGCATGCCCCCTGGTCTTCACAGTCACTCTCAACAGTGTGCTGCTGGTCATGTGTTGCAGATGATGTGCCAAGTGAGGTCAAGTCTAGGAGGCTGGCGGAGCTCTTTGCAGCATATAGACAGGGCCAATCGAAGCTGAATGCGTTGGAGGTTGGCCGAGTGCATCTAGCTCTGATCGACGGGCGACCAAGGAGAGATGGGCGTCATAGAGCATCAGAGTCTCTGCAGGGTCGAACAGACTCCATGAAGCGGGTGATCATCCCTGAGTGCAGCCTTCCAGTCAGCATCAGCAGTCTAAAGCAGCATCTCAACATGCCACTGCAGTCCTCAGGTCCAAACCTGGAGCAGCTTACGTCAGCGGGTTGCCTTGGGCCAGTGGCTAGAACCGTTGTTGGAGACCTAGTGGCTGTACGGGTCCAACAAGTGGTAGGCCACAGCACTTTGCTGTGCGATCCAATAGCAAAAACAAGTGTGGGAGAGTTCGCCGGCGAGTTTGGCAGCTGTACACCAGGCACTCAACACGTTCCTGCATGGCTGCAGCTGTTGTTACCCACCGAGCAGTCCACAGTCTCTTAGCAGTGCAAGGTTAAGTGCTGGAAAATCCATTATATGTGTGAGGTTTGGGGTACAGCATTGAAAAGCATTCGGCCCTTCGGGGGGAGGCAGGGGGGCGACTGACGCGCCAATGGCACTCTGAGTGAATAGGCTCAAGGACGCAGCAGAGCTTGACACATGTATTTGCATGGAACATAACAGTTGATGTTTACTGTTGAGTTGATATTCAAGAGCTGTCGTTGAGTTTTGCCTTGACTTGATTTGACATCTGCCTGTTGTCCTTTAGACTGGGTCGAGGCTTTTTTTGACTAGAGCAAATATTCGATCTGTTGTGAAAGTGTAGTGTGAGGCCAGGGTGGGGACAGCAACGGGTAGTACTTGATGATGTAGACTGCGAAACTGTCTCGTCGTCACAGCATGGATGCTGGCAGCTGCAGAAGAAGCAAAGCCGCAAAGCAAAAAGCCAGCAGCCCAACCAGCGGTGAGCAAACTGTCGATATGCCTTTATTCGCTGTCGATACAGTAGTCTTGCACTTGGCACTGGGCCCCATATCTATCGCTGGTGAGAAATACAGCTGATGTTTACGTCCGCTTGTACGTCCGCTTGTTGCAGTGGTTTCTGAAGTGATGGAACCATTACCTGCCCTTGATATCCCAAACGCCAGCAACCAGGATAGCCCAGTGCTTGCTGTGTGCACAGACGACAACCTTATCAAGTCCATTTTTCAGCAACTTGATCTATCAGGCCTGTGCGCCGCAGCAAGCGTATGCAAATTATGGAATGAGGTATGTCTGTCCAAGGGGGTGGGTTCAATAAAGTGATGCCTACTGCCATTCAGAGACCCTGACGCATACGACAGTGGATCATATGTGTTTCTGCGTTGGCCTCTTTGTAACAAGTACCGAGACAGTGCCTTCGGCTGCTTCTAAGTCGGTGCATCTGTGACTGCAGGTCAGCAACTCTGAAGATTTTTGGAGCGAGGTCAGCTTTAAGAACAAAGTGGTCAATCCCAATCAGGTAATCTTTGCGTGTTAGATTATAAAACATTCTGTCGGGCTGTCTGCAGTTGAATCCAGTTGCTGGTACTGTGCAGTGCAAAGCTTGCTGGCTGTTTTGTGTCGCACAAACTCAGAGTCCTTTGTCCAGCGCTGTGCTATTTCATCTACTGGGGGATGCATTGCAGGTGGCAGCTGTGCTGTGCCGGCACCGGTGTGTGCAAAAGATGGACCTCTCTGGCCTTAAATGTGGCTTGAGTGATGGCACACTTTTTCGCCGCATAGCTCCCTACCTGCAGCAGCTCAAGGAGCTGCATTTCTCCTACTCATCAGGATCAGAGTCACGTGTGAACGAGAAGGTCATCAGCACCATCTCTGAAGCACTTCCAGCCTTAAAAACTCTGAGTTTGGAAGGTGTAGCCATGCAGTGGTCATCAAGCCCGTGTACACTCAGTCATGCAGGGCTGGAAACCTTGTGCATGATTGGCTGCGAGCCTTTCAGGTTGAGATTGCGCTGCCTAAAGCTGCACAGCTTGTCACTGGCTGACAGCCACATTTTGTGCCTTCCCAACCTGTCAGAGTGCCCAGCCTTGATCAACCTTGACTGCAAGGGGTGCAAGAAATTGCAAGACAGCAGCATACGAGTGTCATTACCTGGCCTCTCCAACCTACGAGTACTGCAGCTGGGTAAAGGTGTTCCAGTGATGGACGAGACAGTGAGGGAGGTGAGCTTACGTAGTTTGGCTTGCAGACGCAGCAGTGGAACTGTGCCCCCAGTCCGTCCGTAGACAACAGATATGTCAATAGCATTGTATATTGCATGTTGTCCAAACCGCACAACAGGATACCCTGGCTGCTGGGTGCATCATTCCTGCATAAACTTTTCTGGCCGTTCATTTTGGCAGTGACTGGCCGTTCATTTTGGCAGTGATACAGGCAGGTGTTCAAGACTGCTCTGTGGCTTATGCAGATGGCAACGGTGTTGAGATCACTGACACAGCTGGTGCTGGCGGAAACGCCTGGGCTGACGCTCACCAATGTACGCGGCTTTCCGTCACTACGAGTGTTAGACCTCAGTCGCTGTGAGGGCCTAACGCCAGCTGGCCTGCAGCCAGCAGTAGAGAGTTTTACCGCGCTCGAGGTGCTGTTGCTGGACAACTGTCACACGCTGCCGGCTCTGAAGCTCAACATGCCGCACTTGAAGGTGGGTAATATCAGTGTCATGCGAGAACTGATGACCGCCAGCACAACTGATGTTCAGATGCAATATATGATGGAAGCCTAGAAGGGACAGCAGTAGCCCTCAGGTATGCAAACATTGCACAATATACAGATCAAGGGCTTGCATACGATGTGTGCGTTTGTTCTTGTTTGGTGCTTGTACAGGAGATATCTCTTCGTGGTTGTGGCAGCTTGAGTGATCTTGAGCTCAACTGCTGGCGCCTGGCTGTGCTCAATCTGGGCCCTGTAGCTCGTGGTGCACCTGGCAATATGACCCTACAGCGGCTGGCAATAGCCAGTGGGGCTATAAGGAAGATGGAGTGGATACAGTGCAGGTATGTAGCTTCAGCAGAGTCATTGGCATGCAGTACGGACCTGTGGAGCAATGCACAGCAGCTGGAGTGAGGTCTTTGGGTCAAACTTGCAGTAAACCTGCCTCTGTGCTTCCTTAGAAGAGAAGCAGAAGAAGAAGAAGAAGCACCATCCACAATAAACTGTTGAATTTTTAAAAAACTTTGCCGAAAAGTATTCTTGCAGCATAAGAAGCAAATCAGGAACAGCCCTTGCCAGCATTCCTCAGTGAATTACAGACTGACTCTGGTGCCGTTATGACTGCAGGAAGTTGTCTCAGCTTGAGCTAAACTGCCCGTATCTCACAGATCTTGCTATTCGAGACTGTGACAATATCAGTCCAGCTGCTCTAGAAGCCCTTGGAGACAAAGGGCCTCCACCCGTGGCAGCCACTATGCTGCTACCATCAGCTCCAGCCAGCACCAGCAACCAGCATACCTTGTGTGCAGGTGTGAGTGGCGCCAGTACTAGTGGGGCAGGGCTGCGCCTCAGAAGCCGTGACACCGGAGCTGCAGATGCTGTTGAAGATCTTGATGTGCAGCATTTTGCTGCTGCCTTGTGGCAGCAAGATGAGCAAAAGCCAGGTGGTGTTGATGATGCAGACATCATCTTCAGCCCCAGATTTGAAGCAGCATCTGGAGTCTCAGCAGGTATTGACGAGGCAGGAGTTGTGGTCAGCGACAGCGATGATGAGATGATGGGGCCGCCTGCTGCTGCTGCAGCCGCATCCATCATGAGATGCCAGCCCAGCGGCGTTGCCAGCCGGGCAGGGTGTGCTCCAGCAGCAACAGCGAGCGCTGGGGTTGGTGCGTCACAACTAAATGCAGCAGATGTTAACGGTACTACAAGACAGCTACGAGCAGGGCCTATAAGCACAGGGAATAGCAGAGCATGCAATATTAACAGGTCTGCCTGGTCAAGCCATGAGCAACCCAGCAGCAGTGCCGCTGCTGCCGCTAGCAGCGAACAACAAGCAGGGCCCAGCACTGCAGCAGTAGGACCAGAGGCGGTCGTATCAGCAGCTGCAATGGACATTGATGACAGCCATGAAATGGCTCAACTATCAAGGTCAATAAGTCAACAGCAGCAACAGCAGACAGCGCCTCCATCTATTAGACCTGTAGCATGGCCCAGCAGGCTTGATGCGCTGCTGGCAATGGACCATGACAGTGAGCCGCAGCTGGGTGGTGAAGATGAGGAGGCCAGAGGATGGCCTCGAAGGATGACGAGGCATAAGAGGGCATTGCGTGGCGGATACCGGGCAGCTGTGAGTCAGCAGCAGCAGCAGCAAGCTGGCAGCAGCAATGATGCTGGTGCAGCCAGCAGCAGTGGGCAGTGCAGCCCTCTGCTCTGGCGGTTGCCCAGCCTCAGGATACCTGGCTGGCGTGCTGTTGCTGAAGCCCCTGCAGCTGCATCGGATGAAGCTGCACCAGGCCAGTGTAGCCGCACTGTCGAAGGCAGTCAGTCAGCAGCAGGGGATGCAGCAGGCCCACCAACTCATGGTGCACCTGTCAGGGTTGGCTCAGGTCCACATGGTGCATTTGGGTTGCCTTTGCCTGTTGGTCAGCCAAGGGGTAGCAGGGCTGTGGGTGCTCAACGGGGGCAGGGCTCTGCCTCTCAGGCAAGCTCAAGCCCAGCCAGCACTGCTCTAGGTAGTGCTGCTGCTGTCAACATCCCCATGGTGGTCACAGTGACAGGTGACCAGGGTCCAGCAGCAGCTGCTGCTGGTGCTCGGGGTGGTGGGGGTTCCATGTCTCCGCCCATACCTCCGCCTCCACAGCAAGCAGGTGGTGGTCGCGGGGGTGTTCCACAGCTGCGCAGGTTGAGGGTGGAGGGTTGTGATGGCCTGAAACGCCTCAACCTGAAGCACAGTGTGCTGCAATCATTGTCTGTCAGTGGTTGCAGAAGTTTGAGCACCTTGGTGCTGGAGGCACCACAACTGGGACGCCTGGAGCTGGATGAAGTTGGAGAGCTACAGGGGATCAGCCTGCAGAGGGTGCGGATGAGTTATGTGTTGATATGGTCCTTGTCTCCCGCCGCCTGTTCCTGGCACCCCTACACTGCTGTCCCCTGGCCTCCTCCCAACCAGGCACCTGAGGTGTTGCCGTGCAGCATGCGCAGGCAGACTCACAAATCCACACATTCTCCAGGTGGGTTTTGTTACATCGCTCATGCCAATCTTTGTGCTGTCGCTGCATGTGCAGGTTGGCCTCCCAAGCATTGCGCTGGGTGGTTGCAGCGGATTGACAGGCCTTGAGTTGTCAAGCAGTGTCATTAAGATGCTGGATCTGAGGGGCTGCGGGCAGTTGCAGCAGCTGTTGCTGAAGTGCCCTGCGCTATCAGTGATGGACGCCACATTCTGCAGTGAATTCAGTGATGCTGGACTTGCTTCTGCGGTGGCAAATGCGCTGTCATTGACACAGCTTGTGCTGTCCGTGTGTCCCAAGGTAGGCGATGGAGGGGTTTTTTGTTCGCGGGTGTGAGCTGCTGTGCGTTCAGGATACACAAGAGCATATGCTGGCAGGCTTTACCGCACAACATCCACCGTTGCGTCTAGTTCACTCCCCTTTTGACGGATTATCTGCAGGGGCTGTGCTATGACAACTAAACCAGTGTTGGAGTGTAAACCCACTTCATCTCCACAATGCACTGCAGATTGGCAGCACTGGACTGCTGTCCCTGTCAAGCCTGTCCACCCTGCGAAACCTGGACCTGTCTTACACAGAAGTCACGGACCTGTCATCAGTGTTTCGCAGTTGCCCGCAGCTCGAGACTCTTAGTCTCAGCTCCTGCAGAAGCCTGGAGCGTGATGCCCTTGCACCCCTGCTTAGTGCTGATAATCCAACTCTGCCACAGCTCATGTCTCTGGATGCCAGCTATTGTGATCTGAATGAAGGTATCATAGCACAGCTCTTGAGCAGCTGCAGTAGGCTCAAGCATTTGGCTCTGAATGGATGCAGCAGCGTGACAGACCAGCTCTGGCAGCAACTTGAGCAGGGCCATCATGGACAGATGCAACAGCAGCCAACCCCAGCAGTATCAGCAGCTGTTGATGTCAGGCTACAGATGGACACCGCAGTGATAGATGCGATGGACACGGACGGTGTTGAGTGCTGCAGTGGTCCTTGCAGCAGTCTAGGGTCCCTTAGTCTTGTAAAGTGCAGCAACCTCAAGAGCCTGTGCCTGGGGTTGCTGCCTGCATCTGGCCAGGTGGAGGTTCTGCAGCCCAAGCACTATCTGCTGTCAGGTGACAGGGAAGCGCTGCATGCACGAACAGCAAACTACAGCTGGGTGAGGGTGCCAAGCGCAGTATCCAGCCTAACTAGTCTAAGGCTTGGTTTGTCAGGGGTCCAGGTGGTTGCTTTGGCACTGCCAAGACTAACACACCTCGACCTCAGCAGCTGTGGGCATCTCAGGGTGCTGGAGCTGCAGTGTCCACTGCTGCTTACGCTGCACCTGCAAGCGTGTAGATCCCTATCCTTGTATGGTATGGCACAGGCAGTTCGTCACTGCCCAATGCTGGAAAAGTTAGATGTTCAGCACATGCTGCCTGGGCATCCCAGCAAGAACACTGGAGCTGCATCAGAGACTCATCGCAAGGATGCTCAAGGAGGCATGCTGGCTGCTGCCATTGGTGTTGCACCAGGTGCTTGCGAAGGCCAATCAAAAGCAGCTCAGCTCCAGCAGCTCCTGAATGACATAAGCAGTGGCCATCCCAGTCTGAATAAAGTGCTCAGTTGCCCTATCACTTGTGGTGTGTGCTCAAGAGCAGCAGGGGTTCTAGGTTCCTGAAATCTTGTGGGAGGAAGTCCACTCTTCTCGTTTTGAACTGCACACCTTGCTACACACGCTGATGCTACATTGTGTTGAGTGCTCAAGAGGTTTTAGTGCAGACGCTCAAGTGGTTTTACCAGCTGTACATGTTAGCCCCTTTGGTGAAGGGACCGTTTACTGCTTTCAGATCGGTTGCATGTTGTCACAAGCGAAAGGTTGGCTTTGATGGTCATACTGTTTGTGTTGATGTTTGTACAGAATGCAGCAGCCATCCTTTGTTGGTGGTAATACATGGCGCATGTCAGCGCATTTGCCATAGCATCTCAAATTGCTGCATGGCTCGATCTCTTTTACATGGCTCGGCCCAGGGCGGCCTTACAACACTCCTCACAATGCCGCATGTGTTTATTACTCTAAACTATCAACCAGTTCTAGGTAGTGCAATACGCCGACAAATTGTCGGCGGAAACCGCAGATTGTTGTTGTTGACCTGTGCCACTCAAATTAGGACTAGCAGTGGGTGGGGGTCTGGGGGTCTGCGGCTACAGCCTGACATGTGGCTGCTTAATTTTCTGCTCATGCAACAATTGCTGGTTGCTGTCGGCAAGGTTCCCTGACCACGCTCTGAGTACGAGCTTGGCAAGCTCAGCTTGCTGTAGGTACTACAGTAGGCTACCCCCAACATCAAGTCTGAATCCAGTCGCTATTTGAAGAGTAGATAATCATTATTGCAACTCGCCATCTATTAAATTCAAAAAGCCCCTGCACATTCCCCTTTTCCGAACGAAATGTCTCCGGCCACTGCTGGGAGCAGCGTAAGCCCGATATTTTGCTGTATGAGATTCTTGTGCGTGTGTGGTGTGTGGTATACATATCAAGACATACCAGATGGGTGTTCCACTGTCGTGCTTACTGATCAGCGAGTCCTAGGATCGTCTTGCAGACGTCAGATTACTCTTTTTATGCATTCTAGTTATCTTATTTGTCATGCATCGCTCTGCCGCTCTCGGCGTTGTCAAGGCAGCGACCAGATTAAAAATTCTTGCACGGCAAGCTCGTGAACGTGCAGATGAAGATGGTGCAGATGGAGCTGCTGGTCTTTTCACAGACTACGAAAATGGTTTCAGGGATTCAGAAGGTGAGCTGCTGCCGATAGCCTGCAGCGGGTAAGCCTGCAGCTGCAGTTGGGGCGCCCAAGACCCATGCCCCACACCCTTTGGGCTTCACCATCGCTGACGTGCGGAAAAGTTTTCTGTTAACATGTACACTCCGCCTGCCAGGCTGTGCCTGCTCCAAGGCTCATGTCACAACGATCAGTAGCCAACACTACAGGGGCACACCTGTCTGAAACAGTCTTGAATTATGAGCCACCTGAAACTGCAATGCCCTTGCAAACGCACGCATTCAAAATCATTGATGCACTTCACAACCTTTGCTTTCAGATCCTGGCACCCTGTCAGAGTCCCTGTTGGACACAGAGAGCCTCAGGGGTGCACCCTCACCTGCCTCTGCACGCTCTGTGCGTGCCATCACACCGCTATCAGACACCAGCCATTTCTCAGCAGCGACGTCATTGGCAGGGTCTAGGAAGGGGGCCAGACCATGGTACTGCAGAGACTTGTTTGCTGGTGAGGCATCCTGCAGCTGATGTGCTGATGATCGGGCATAGACTTGTTGACGAGTGGGCTAATGTCCTTTGAACCGTCACAGGTGTGGTCCTGGCCTGGCTGAGTGTAGGTACTTCTGTGGATTAGCTCTTGCAAGCTGTTACTGCATCATTCTTGTTCCCGTCTGCTTGGCTTGCCACTTACAAGGGCCCTGCTGCATTGCAATGCAACCTCTTGTCCTGCAGTGAAGGAGATGGTGTTCTCCAGCAAACTCAATATTTTGATGATCTGTGTACCCCTGGGCATCGCAGCACAGCTAGCACACTGGGGTGCAACAGCCATCTTCTTGCTGGTGAGGACATGCATGTCTGGTCCTGCAGCAGTGCAGGTGCAAGCTTGTTATGGCTGGCACCATGGCCCGATGTTGTGAGATGAAAGTTACACATAAGGAATTGCTGTGTAGCTTGCAGCTGAGCTGCAACTAGAAGTTCTTTTACCAGATGGTGCTGAGGCTTCTCATACGCTCGTCTTCAACCAGCAGCAGCAGCAGCTGGTGGCACCTGCAGACGCCTCAATGGCTCAGCTCATGTTGCCACGTTGTACTGAAGTGCTTATGATCACAGTAGAGACGAGCATTTATGGACATTTGTGTGTGTCTATGTGCTGCAGAACTTCCTGGCACTCATCCCTCTAGCGCTTTTACTTGGTGATGTGACTGAAGACCTGGCTGTGCGGTTTGGTGATACAGTAGGCGGCCTGCTCAACGCAACATTTGGCAATGTAGTGGAGATGATCCTTAGCATAGCAGCTCTGCAGCAGGGTTTGTACACAGTAGTATCGAGCTCTCTGCTTGGGAGTATACTGTCCAATCTGTTGCTAGTATTAGGTAAGGTGGCTTCCAACCAGGCGCAGTATGTTAAGCATGTGTGCTAAGTTGTTCCCAGCAAGCATCTTATGTGCTGTTATGCTGCAACTGTTTCAACAAAGTACACACAGTAGCTTGTGGCACCTTGTGTTGCGCATGTTGCTTGCACTTATGGTTCAATCACAACAGCTGGTACTGGGGCTGCTCGCTTCAGGGCCTAGCGATACTGTGCCGCAGTGACTGTGTCATACTCAACATTCTGCCTTGCAATCATTATGTGTGTGCAGGCTGCTGTTTCCTTTTTGGAGGCATACGTTTCAAAACACAGACATTCAATGCCGTGGCCAATCAGGCCACCAGCAGTCTCCTGTTCCTATCCTGCATCGGCATCGTCATTCCCACAGCTGCAGGACAACTCAGCAGCGGCGAAGATGTGTCACCAGCGGATATGTTGTACATCAGCAGAGGAACAGCAGTGCTGATGCTACTAGTGTGAGCCAACAGACTGCCAATACTGCAGCGCCATACACCAGAAGCAGATGTGCAGTTGAATTATACACTGGCTCAACTGCATAGCAGGCATAGGGCCACTGTACGACAATGAACAAAACCTCAGCTGCTTTGGCCCCAATCAAGCCAGCACAGTCAGAATGAACAGACAGCATATGACCGAAACCACCTGCTGCTGTTGGGTTCACAAACACCTCAGCTGTGAATGTACAAGGCCCAAACAGATATTTACTATTTCCAAGGATGCCATGCCATGTTGGATCTGTGTCAAGCTGCATGCTGTTCCTCAAACCTGCTGTGTGTGTGCCGCATGCAGCTATCTGAGCTACTTGAGCTTTCAGCTGCACACCCACCATGATCTTTTCAAGGGCGATGACGATGGCGAGGAGCCAGTCATGTCATTCTGGGGAGCACTGTTCACGCTGGCAGGCATCACAGTGACAGTAGCAGTGTGCTCAGAGTAAGTGTTGATGCAGTTGCCGCAGGCAACAGCGCTTAGCAGCAATGGCCAGGAGATCATCTGCCGGCCTTGCTGTGCTATTGGGCCGGTGTGGATTCTGGTTCTCAGCAGTGAGGTGATGTTTTGCTCACCCTCCATGCTGCTGCCTGCTTGCTTGTTGTGTTTGCTGCCCGTTACATGTGGACAGGTATTTGTGTTCGTCTATTGAGGAGTTCTCCACCAAGACCGGGCTGAGCCAGGCATTCCTTGGCATCATTGTGCTCCCAATTGCAGGCAATGCTTGTGAACACATCACAGCAGTGATGGTAGCCATGAAAAACAAAATGGACCTCAGCCTGGGGGTGGCAGTCGGCTCATCCATCCAAATAGCAGTCTTTGCCATACCTTTTGTTGTGATAGTTGGGTGGATCATGGGTCATGACTTCACTCTGGACTTTGATCCCTTTGCCACCTTGGCGCTGACTGTGAGCGTCATCCATGCAAACTTTGTGACCAGTGATGCGCTGAGTCACTGGCTGATGGGGGTGGCACTGATCACAAATTATGCCATCATAGCACTTGTGTTCCTATACAAGACCTAGGAGCTCTCAGACTCTCCTTCTTGGAAAAAGGGCATCAGTTGAGGGCTGTAGCATGCAGCGTAGGCACCATTGGGGTGATTGAGGCAGCAGGCTGAAACAGCTGCTGGCAGCAGCCACCAAGGGCAGTGATTTCTCTCAAACACTGGGGGTGTACTACAGTGTTGTATCCATGGTCAGAGGACTGTGCCCCTAAGTGTTCCTGTTGCAGCATGCAGTGCCTGGCAGGTCGTACTTGCACATAGGTGAAGTTCACAGCACCAGCCAAAAAGGAGGGGGGGGGGGGGAGGTATACCAGGCGATCCGACTCTAGGTACCTTGCAACCGCTCCTCAAACCCGACTCTATCAGCTGCCATGTGCTGTATGTCTTTGCTTGCATGCCCTTCTTCAAAGGTGCATCAAATCAATGCCAGTCACTCACATTTGTTCATGGCATTGTACAGTCATCTGTTGTGGATGCTATAGCTGACACCCTTACAAACTTGTTGTGTCCAAAGCAGGCTTCTGTTCACTGCATAATTGAACTCTGCATGTAGCTGCTAGTGTTTAACTGCCATGTTGGCATGCGACATGGCGTCTCTGATGGACAACTGGGATTTGCTCATGTCAATAACCCGTTTGAGGCACTTTGAGTTGCAAGTCACATGAATATTGCTCGCAAATGAGCTCGAGGACCTGGTACCGGCTCATCGGGCTTGTGCATAGCATCTGATCTCAATGGGTAGACATATACATCAAGATTGATTGGGACAGCTGTACGAGAGATGGCCAGCCCATGGGACTGGTTCTTGGCAGATGCTGTAACTGCAAACCGTTCCAAGTTGAGGGGTTGCCGCATCTACAATAGTTGATTGAGGTTCCAGGAAGGAAGTGTCCTAGGTTTGCAGGAATTGTCAAAATTTTGACAATTTCAATCTCCGAGTCTTTCAACTCTTCAGAGTATAACTAGTTTTAAGGAGGTGATATGCCATAGGCATCAAGAGGTTTATGCTTCTGCAGTATATGCTTCCGCAAAACTGTTAGCTTTAGGAGATGATGAGTCATCATCTCCCCAAATCAGACTGATCCACACTCACCAAACTGGTAGTAATAGGTGTGGTCAACGGCTTGAAGCCACTGACTACCCCTATTACAATACCAATACCAATACAATTGGGGGACTCCAACCCCTGCCGGCACTAGCCAGCGAGCCAGCGAATGGCTCATGGGACGCATGGCACCCTTCACTTCAATCGCGAGAACGTGCGGCTTCTGACCACACGTTTACGGATCTCAGATCCAGTAGCAATTTACCCCCCTGCGTAGGGCCCCCCCGCCAGGATTCGAACCTGGGTCTCCAGCCTATCGGTAGATATCATTTTGGTGAGTGTGGATCATAATGCTTTAGGAGATGATTATTAAGTTCATGATTTGATGTAATCTGGAAGTTCAAATTCTCAACAGACCAGCCCAGTCTTGATGTGTGTGTTGTGTGACCGGGCAGGTCATCCTTGAGCGCCGTGACATGCGCTGCCACAGCCATCACTGGCCGTTGAGTCCATCTGCACTTGCTGCCTTGCTTCATATGCCTTGCATGTACTGGCAGTGAGTGTGGATAGTAGGGCCAGTGGTCAGCCGACAAAAGGTCGGTGATGCACAGGCTTGGTGTGTATGTGCATGACTCTGTGTGGTCATTGCTGGCGGATATACAGGTCCACTCAGTTGCTTATATGCCTGTGCC